>APFE030407358.1:37680-71256 GCA_000404065.3 Pinus taeda | reverse complement strand
GAAGATATAATCCTTGACAGAAGGACACGCACTTCAAGGAGGGGCAATGTAGATTATGTTCGGGTTGGTTTCAAAGGCAGCAAACCGAACAAGACAAAGTGGATGGAGGTGGATAGAGTGAGGGCACTGTACCCTCACCTCTTTAATAGGTAGTTGAAGGTTTTTGGGGTCCAAAAGCTTCTCAATGGGGAGGCGTGATCAGGGGCTCATGTCCCAAGTGTCGTAAAATGCTCAAAAATGAAAGTGCTCAGAACTGGCTCGAACCTAAATGATCGGATAGAGCTCATCCTCCTGATTCTGGTGCCACAAACGATTCGAAAGATAATCGCCGTATGTGAAAGTTATGTCAAAAACAAAAGTGCCCAATAACCCTTAATTTTTGAATTTTCAAAAAAAAAATAAAAAAAAAAAAGAATATTCCACAGAATATTCCTTGGAATATTCCACAGAATATTCCATGGAATATTCCTTTTGGGAAGGCCAATCAAAAGCTGCCATGTGGCAAGCTCAGAAGTCGCCACGTGGCCCAAGGTGACGTAAGCAAGGGTATGTGCGTTTCTTTTAAAAATTTGGTCGAATTGTGGTTTGAACACACAACCTATGTTATATCATTCCCACGCCTTACCGTTAGGCTATAGAGGCGCTCCTTGTTATATGGGCGGAGAAAACTGTATAAGAATTTTAAATTTGGTTTGGGCAGGGCCCTAAGGGGGCCAGCCCCTAATGGCCAGCCCCCATTTCATGCGACCTTTGCCCTTGAACCGTGGGCTTTATCCCTAAACTGTTGGTCCAATCAACCACCGTTCACATGCAGCATAAATGTAACTGCAGTTAAAGCCAACTGTAACCGGCAGTTTAGCGATGGAACTGGAGGAGCGCTCCAAAATTGGCGGAATTGCCAAAATGTCGGGGTTAGCTGGACACTAACTATAGTTAGCTGGAGTTTTTGTAGGGGAAACTGGTAGTTGGGAGTAAATAGCCATAACTTTGGCTAGGAAAGGCGGTTTTGGATGATTTTTTTTTTTTTTTTGGGTATTTCCAACCTTCTGAAGCCATTGGCATAGGTCTTACAGCATTCTGAGGTCATTTGCAGAGGTTTTGGAGCCGTGGAAGTTCTAGGAGCCACTAGGGCCCAGTATTGTGAGAACTGTATAGGGTTGCAGGTATCCAGTAGAGGTGAACTAGTAGTCAATCCTGAAGGATTCAAGTGTTCTAAATCCATTTTTACAGTCTATTCCACCTGTAGAGACTTCTATTCAGCTGTATATTCATTTTGAGCATTTAATTTAAACGAGGACAGGCCCATTTGGGAGCCTTGGACCCAGCAGACGTAGCCCAGGAGGGGTGAACTGCTTCATCAACTTCTTTTGCATCTGTGGTTGATTTGTTTTGTAGAAAAAATTTATTTTAATGTGTTAAACAGTAAAAGGAAATAATTCTTCTATGCTTAAATGGATCATGAACAACTGAAAATTTCATTTGTTTTTTTACTGCAAGACATGGGCATCTTTTAAACATGTTTATTACTGAATTGAATACCTTGCAAACCATTTATAAGTAGTTTCAAATTCAGATCAGAATTTTTGGATGAATTACACGGAGCAAATTACTTCACCAAGTTGGATCATTGTTTAGGATATCATCAAATTAGAACAAATACTAAATACATTTCAAAAACATATTGTATCTCATGAGGGTGTTAAGGTAGACCTTAACAAAACTAAATCCATTAAGGAATGGAAAATATCCACAACCATAAAGCATATTCGAGCATTTCTCAGGATGACAAGGTATTCTTGCAAGTTTGTTAAGAATTATGGGAGAATAACATGAACACCTCTAATAACATTACTAAAGAAAGATGCATTTTCTTGGACTCCAGAAGCAGCTAAGGCCTTTGAACATCTTAAAGAGACAACATGCCAAGAACTGGTCTTAGCTACGCCAAACTTCACAAAAACATTTATTGTGGAATGTGATGCCTCATGAAATGGAATTGGTGTTGTTTTAATGCAAGAAGGGAGACCCATTGCTTTTGAAAGTCGTCCAATCAAAGGAAAGTATTTACACAAACCTATTTATGAGATGGAAATGTTGGAAATACTACATGCACTAAAGCAATGGCATCCTTACCTAATGGGAAGACACTTCTGAGTAAAAACAGATCATGAACAATGTAAACTTTGAAACGAGAACTGACACAATTACCCATTTTTTGAGGTAGCAAAAAAATCAAACGATTTTGAAAGTGTTCATTCAATATATATATATATATATATATAGCACAGTTTTTGACAATTTAAATCTTTTTATGTACATTTTTTTTAAAATGTTAGTGATCTGAATGGGAAAGTAAGTGTTTGTTGTGGTAAATTCCAATTTCTTGAGGATTACTAGGTAAATTGTAAGTTTTACATGAGTTTTGTTTTCTTTACATGTAATTCATGAGCTTAAAACATCAATTAAAAAAAAAAAAAAAAACGGATCAATAAAATAACAGAAATACACTCAGCAATTGATAAATTATTTCACCCCTCCTGGGCTATGTCTCCTTGGTCCATCTTCCAATGGCTTGACCCAATCTCATTATTCTCAAAATACTTTAGTGATAAAGAGTACATAAAGTGTGCTAACTAAAAGAGTGGCTAGTTTCCCCTTCAAGGAAACTTGATCCTGCAAAGAACTCTCACTCTAAAAACATGACAACCCACAGTCAGTCATGAAACAATCAACCAGAAAAGGGTTCTCAAATCAATACCCCATACTCCATCTAACAATGAGCATAACCAGTACAACAATTCACTTGAAGTACTAAAAGAGAGCTTTCCTCAAAGCCATAATGAGAAAAGATAAACATGAGCTACACCATAGATGTATCAGTTACTATAGAAAACATATGAAGGCTAGAAAACCCCTACAAGGTCCTCTCCATTCTCAAAAGCCTTCAAAAACTAATTCAACCCCCTCGTTGATCCTAGCACCCATAGACTTAAACATGCGAGAAATTCTATACAGAAGTGCTCCAATGGATCTGAAACCTATTCCATTAGCTTCAGAAGACCCAAAAATGCCTATCTAGCCTCTTCCTTCTCCTAAAAAGGCTAAAAACTGAAGAAGATATGAGCTTTCCTAGCTCTTGCATTATTCGCTCTACAAATTCCCCCAAATCTGGCACCCATCCTACAATTTTGCCCCAAATTCTGCTAAAAGAGTGTCAATTTAGTTGAAATCTGGTGGAAAATGTGGGCACATCAAAATGGCCACCAAGGCCTTAACTCTAAAAAATATGGTCATGTGGGGGGGCCACGTGCCTAGGGCTAGGGATAACCGTTCTCCCTTGTTGGTTGGCCCCCCACTTCCTTCGCCCGCAATTTTTTTGACACACCATATGGTTGGGGTTGGCCCCTCTTCACTTGGCCCTCAGTCGCAATAGTGGTCACATGAAAAAGTTTAATTGGGGGGTCAGGGCTAAGCCCTGGCCCCTTCCCCCAACACCTCTGTCGATTACAATTTAAAAGTTGTTTTTGTCTTATGGTTAACAAGGGCCATGGTTAGTCTGATTGGTTAAGGCATGATGTTGTTTGTTGAGAGGTCATGGTATCGATCCCTATGGGGTCCAGTTCGGACTTGACCCAAAAATTTGGTGGCCCCCATGATGCCACATGGCGGACTCCAGTTGGGCCACGTGGCAGCATGTGGTTGGCCAACATGCCACCAATAAAACACTGCCATGTTAGCTCCAGCCAAACCAATAAAATCCTAGCAAGTGGCGCGACCCAATTGGTCCACCAAACCAGTCAACCATGCCCAATTAGCAGGTCACGTCAACCTGCCATGTCAACAGTACATACTACTAATTGGGTTGTCACAATTTTGCCAAATTTGCCTGTTTGAGAAAACATACAAAACACGTTTCGAGTATCATACGATGCTTGTTTCATTATAAATGTGTTACATCGGATTCAGGACGACGAGCACTACGCAGTCGTTCAAGTTCCACACTGATCTGAAAACTTTGAATTTTGAGCAAACTTTTGAGCTCCGGATCATCTCTCCCCATTGGGAGATTTTGGACCCCAAAATATCACTTTCAAGTGTTCAACAGTTGAGGGTATAGTTCCCTCACCTTTCCTATCTCGATCCATTTGGCCTTGCTCGAATTAGTTCCTTTGAGCCCCATACGAAGGTAGTCTACACTCCCTCATTTTGAATTTCTTGTTCTATTGTCAAGAATGGTGTCTTGCTGTAGTTTTTCAAGGTACTTAGGAGATAAATACTCAATGGACTTCTTGTATTTGTCTATGTCACTATGGCCATCAATAGAAACATCCCTCCTAAAAATAAAATCCAATGGCAATCTTCTGCAAAATCTTTACTAAGGATCAAATCCAAAAAGACTTTGGAAAATTAACCCAAACAAGCTTCACATGGGAATACTTGTATAAATGAGTGCTTGACACATTTGTAAAATACTAAATTTGCTGCAACTACTCATCCCAAAGTTTAGGATGCTTACTAAAATGTCCACAAATGGAAATACATCTTACAATATGGAATAAATTTGACTCCCAAATTTCCATACAAATTGACTCATCATGAAGCCACAATAGCATAACAATGCCACAGAAAACATTATTGCATATAAGTGATTTATTCACAAATGTCACTTTTCCAAAATTCCCAACTGTGGGGACATGCAATAAGTGAAATACAAATAAATGAAATCTTTAATTAGACAAATAGTCCAACCATTTCTTATCCAACCATGCTAGGGAATTTTCTTTATGCACTTCACTTCCTTCTGGAACTGCTTCTGGAATGGTTATGGCATGCCTTGCAGATTCCTCTACCTTATCCTTCTCGGGTGATTCCAATACCTATTTGTCCCTCTTTGGATGAAGATGTGGATGCTACTTCCAACACTTTTCAATCCATTACCCACTTATGTTGCAATGAGTGCAAAACGATTTGTGAGTTTTTCTTGGCACAAATGTCTTTAAACTTGGATGAAAATTTCCTTTCTTGGTCTCAATTCCAATTGACATATTCATCTTCTTGACTAATTCTTTCCTTTCGCAACAATTAGCTACACAATGGTTAGGTGCATGACAAAACGTGCATGGAAAAACATTCCACAACATGTTATTCAAATCATCATGTTGTTTGCAATCATCAAAAGCCTTTGAATAATCAGGACGCTTATACCTCTTATGGTTGTCCTTTGGCTTATGAGCCTGGCGAGGAGAACTTGAATGGCAAGAATAACTTGTCTTAGTCTCTTCTTCAACTTGTTCATCTCTCTTTGGAGAAGTCTTGCATTTCATGTCCTCCTTTTCCTTTAGAAACCAAGCTAATCAAATTCTGTAACAACCCCGTAATAAAACACATAATTAATTAGATCAACAAGTGATTTGTAATCAACAAGCGATTTATAATCAACAAGCAATTTATCAACTAGTTAACATCAATTTCAAAAATATATGGGTAGAGAGACAACTTACCTATGGAATGCTAGTTGAATTCTGCTACCTGCAACAGAGTCTCGGGGATGACTCTCCACCCAACTGTAGGCTCAGTTGCACAAAATCTTGCTACCACTGGCCACCCCCGAGCCCTCAATAAACATACTACTGCCAAGGTATCCTTTGTCTCACAACACTATTCTCCCAAGAGAATGGATGATGGAATCATAGAATGATGGAATGCCTCTCATCTTCCTCACCATCTATTAAATAGAACAGACATTGGAAGGGGAACCACATGCACACACTCCATGTGTCTACATGCAACTTTATTGTTTTCTTGTTTTATTTCTTTTGTTTTTACTTTTTGATAGATTTTAACTGATTTTTTACTACTTTCTTGTTTTATTTCTTTTTATATTTATTTAGAGCTTTAGTATTGTTATTTATTATTTTATTATTATTTATATTATTATTTACTATTTATTACTATACTATTTTTTATTTTTATTTTTATATTTATTTTTCTTGTTATATTAATATTATTATATTATTTATTATTATTATTAAGGGACAATACAAATTCCAGATAAAAATCCCAACAAGTTTCCTCCTCGTGTCCTCACTTATGACAAAATAACAAGATACCCAAGAGCTATCGCTCGAAGATCATTCTTCCTTTTCAACATAACCTAAACCTTCATATCAAGGTATCTCCTTTGCCTTAGTTGGATGGATAATTCCTTGATTGTTCACTCCAATTCCTCCTCCCTTGTAACCCATCTTGGACAAGAGTGTTGCTCCTATGCCTTTGCTATGCTTCTCAAAGCCTGCAAAAGAGCTTAAATCAACATATTTATGTAAAGAAAATGCATGTAAATGCTTACCATTTTCCTCATCTTTCGACTGAGAGACAAAGATTCTCTTAAACTCTTTCCTATTTCTTGAGGTGTCTTCTTGGATCTGGGTCTTTCTTATTTCAAATCCTTGGACTTTGGTGTTGATAGAACCTCAACCTCAACATCATGTGGACAAAAGGTGAAGACTTTGCCATCTTCCTTCTTTGAAGGGATTTCTACACTAGCCTCTTGTGGGTACTCATCCAAAAATTCCTCCTTCTCTGTTCTAGATGAAGCGATGGAGGATGCTTCAAGGAAACCTCCTTGTGTCCTTGGTACCTAGGAGGTTTCCTCCATTTGACAAGAGCCATAGGTTGCATGCTTTTCATTTCCACAAGATTTCTTAGTATTGGAGGGACTCTTTGCTACTTTGGTAGAACAACATTCATCAGTCTTTTCCTCCACAACATTCTCCAACATGAAGCGCATCTTTTGCTTCTCTTCCTCAGTAGCTTCAAGTAATATTTTGAGTTGCATGTTCTCTTGTTGGATAAATGCAATAATTTCCTCTGAATCTTAGAGACTATCATGCTTTGAAATCATGCTAATGATTACTGAAGCCTCAACTGCAATTTGAGGTAGCATTGGTGGTGGAGATTGTAGCAATCTTGCTCTCCTGCCCAAACCCACTCCTCTCTTGAGCTTAAAACTTGTAAGATTCACATTCACTTGCAAACACTTAATCCTCCTTGCACAAAGAAAACCAACAACTCTGGTACCAACTTGATCTGAATAGGAATTTTAGTGTTTGTTGTGCTAAATTCCAATTCAGAATAGTAAACAAAGTGCTTGAGGATTATGAGGTAAATTTCAAGTTTTACATCAGTTTTTTTTGTTTCTTTTTTTTTGTTTTTTGTTTTTTGTTTTGTAATGTAATTCATGACCTTAGAACATGAATTAAAAAAAAACCATTGAATAACAACATAATAGTAATACACTCATCAATTGATAAAGGAGTTCACCCCTCCTAGGCTACATCTCCTTGGTCCAATTTCCAATGGATTGACCCAATCTCATTATGCTCAAAATACTTCAATGATAAAGAGTACATAAAGTGTGCTAACCAAAAGAGTGGTTAGTTTCCACTTCAAGAAACATTCTCCTGCAAAGAACTCTCCCTCTAAAAACATGACAACCTAGAGTCAGTTATGAAACAATCAATAATAAAGGGTTCTCAAATCAAGACCCCATACTCCATCTAACAATGAGCATAATGAGTACAACAATTCACTTGAAGTACTAAAAAAGAGATTTCCTCAAAGACATAATGAGAAAAGATAAATATGAGCTACATCATAGATGTCTCAACTGTTGCAGAAAACATATGAAGGCTAGAAAACCCTTACAAGGTCCTCTCCATTCTCAAAAGCCTTCAAAAATTGATTCAACCCCCTTGTTGATCCTAACACCCATAGACTTAAACCTACAAAAATTCTCTTCAAAAGTTCTCTAATGGAACTAAAACATGTTCCATTAGATTTAGAAGACCTACAAATTCTTCTCTAGCCTCTTCCTACTCCTGAAAAGGCAAAAAACTGAAGAAGGTATGAGCTTTCCTAGCTCTTGCACTATCCACTCTACAAATTCCCCCAAATCCGACACCCATCCTACAATTTCATCCTAAATTATGCTAACGGAGCACTAATTTATCCGAAACTCGGTGGGAAATGTGGGCGCATTAAAATGGTCGCCAATGGATTAACTCCGAAAAATATGGTCATGTGGGGAGCCACATGCCCAGGGCCAAGGCTAACCGTTTGCCCCCGCTAGTCGGACACCCACTTCCTCTGCCCGTAGTATTTTTGACATGCCATATGGTCGAGGTTGGCCCTCTTCGCCTAGCCCTCAGTCACGGTAGTGGTCACATGACAATGTTTAATGGGGGCGTCGGGGCTAAGCCCTGGCCCCTTCCCCTAATACCTCTGTTGATTACAATTTAAAAGTTGTTTTTGTCATATGGTTAAAAAGGACCATGGTTAGCCCGATTGGTTAGGGTGCGACGCTGTTTGTTGAGAGGTCATGGTATCGATCCCTATGGATTTTAGTTCAGACTTGACCCAAAATTTTGGTGGTCCCCGTGTTGCCACGTGTCAACCTTTGGTTGGGCCACATGGCAGTGTGTGGTTGGCCAACATGCCACCAATAAAACATTGACACGTCAACACCAACCAAACCAATAAAATCCTGCCAAGTGGTGTGACCCAATTGGTTCGCCAAAGTAGTCAAAAAATTCAACCATGCCTAGTCAAAAGGCTACGTCAGCAGTACGAATTGCTGACTAGGTTGTCATAATTTTTCCAAATTTGTATGTTTGAGAAAACAAACACAACACATTTTTGGGATCATACGATATCCATTTTTCTCGAAATGAGTTGTGCCTAATTCAGGACAACGAGGTCTATGCAGACGTTCATGTTCCACACCCATCTGACAACTTTGAATTTTGAGCTCCGAATCAGTTATTGATTTTCAGACTAATTTTAATAAGTGTTGATGCAACGTCAAGCCCTTTTTTTAGAAGACTTATTTTTTTACTTTAAATTTTCTTATGTGTTAAATGTGAATAATTATTTTCTAAATTTAACAATTTTTGTAGTCTTCTTCATATTCTTTTGTTTTTTTTTTTTTTGTAGTGAGATCTTTATTTTTTTGCATATTTTAAAAAAAATGATATTTTAAAGTTTCGATCTTCTATATATTTATATATTGTTAATTAATTTTTCAATGCACATCAAATAATTGTCTCTAAAATTAAAAAAATTAACAATTGACATAAGAATACACACTTTGAACATAAATATGACAAAAAAAATTACTCATTTTGAGACTTTTTTGCTAAAAATGACATGTAAAAATCACAATTTTTATAGAAAAAATTTAACAAAAAATGGTTAAATAATAGCTTCTTTTATGAATTTCATGTCATAAAATAATGATTCACATAAAAATTAAAATGAAAATCACATAATACAAATATTGAACATTTAACAATATTAACTAAATATTTATTCTTCTCATAAAATGTCAAATTCAAAACATTACAAGTATAACTAATTAATAGTTACAAAAAATGAGCTTGAATTCCAAATATAACTTAAATTTAATCAATAATATCACGTAATCCATACTCTTCATCTTCTAGAGTTTCATCATTGTCTTCTTCCACAATGATTTCTACTTCAGTTTGCTCATTTTCCTCTTTTAATGGATCTTTGATGTTTGTGAATCTCCCAATGTATGTCTTTCCAATCATTCCATCTAATGGTGACTGAGGTTCTTTTTCCTTTTTTTCCACATGTGATTCATTAAAATCCCCTTTCCTCAACCCAAATTTTTGCATTTCATCTGGAAGAAATTGAAGAGCATTAATTCTTTGTTGAATAAATTTGCACTGTACTGGGTCTTTTTCAATGGCAATGCAATTTCTTCCTTTTTGTAGGCAACATGATATTATTGTACTTAATTGTCAAGCACAAAATAAATAATGAATTGAATTAGTATAATCACGTATAAATTAAGAAAGAAGATATTGAAATTCAATTTTATATAATAAACTTACGTGAGCCTAAGAATAAATCCAAAACCCAATCTCCTTCATTGAACACAAGTCTATAAGATAATTAATAAATGATTGTAGTTTCTAATAAATGTTAACTATCTCTAGTTTTTCTTCTTTATCTTCATATGCTATTTTTTTTACAACATCATCATAAACGAGTACTTGGCTATGACTCTTTCCATCTACCTGATTAAGAAGTATAGGCTTATAGCTATCATCCTTTGTCCAACTTTCAACACGGATGAAATCACAATCACTTATAATTGGTTGATCTCCACGGTTAATAAGATTTGTCTTTTGTCTGTAATATGAAATAGTAAAAGTTCAATTAATTTGTACATAAATGATTTTTTAAACATTAATCAAACATACAATTTCAATGTCTTACCATGTAAGTTGCATCCTTGAATTTTCTTTTCCTTTAAAGTTTGTCAATGACATTGAAAATTGTGTGTCTGAATGAAATATCACAAATCTCCATAATGGTGATGTTCTGACTTCTACAAATCTTGCAACCACTTTACTAAGAGATTGATAAGTATAAGGGTCACTATCATAGTCAATGTTTGGGATGTTGAAACCATGAGGAATATTTGCAATAACTAGGGAATAATTCCTTTTAGGTATGAGTTTAGTAATGTCTTCACAATCACCTTGTATTATTTGATATTGGATAGTCTCAATCCCATTCCAAATGAAATGAGTAAGACTAGGATCAAGTTCAACATTACTAAGACGTTGCTTTTTCAACATTTCCATCTTAATTTTTTCAATAAAGCTTTTGAAACTATCTGGTGCTCCATTTGCATCCTTCTTCATCTTTAATAAAATAAACCAATATATGTATAGGTTATAAAAATATAAATAGTATACAAATGAATAAAAAATAATGTATAAATCAATATACAATTTTTAAATGCAAGATAAAAATATTTTACTATTGATGTAGAACTTGAATCTGGGTAGTTGCGTACAACATCATCCCAACTATTTTCATTCAACAATATAACCATTTGTTCTTGTATTCTGATGTAAACCTTGTGACTGAATAGATAAAGGAAAAAAAGTTAATATAATGATATGTATAACAAATACTATCAACAATAATATGTTATATTTAAAAGAAAATTATAATCTAGAAATAAGTAAAAATAGTTCAACAAACTTGCTTTTTAAAATCCTCACACATTTCGTCCAATGATAATTCCAGTGATTTCACACGAGATAATATTGTTTTGAAAATTTTATCATCCTTCACTCCTTGCAATTCTCTCCAAGGTGTGATAGTCGTATCTTCTGAAAAGAGCTTCATTTCAGGACTTGATTTACTGCTGCTACATATCAAGAGTTTAGACTGTTTGACCTTTTGGTTTTTAATGTCAATGTTCCCCCACATGCTAAAAATCTCATTAGCCAATTCCCATATCTCTCTAGTTCTAAATGCCAACTAGAAAATTTTATCCATACCTCTGAATATATCAGAATTTACTTTGTCGCCTTTTAAATTGTTTTTCCCTCAATTTGATAACATATTTCCATAAAACATTCCTTCTATCTAGGATAACATTTGTCTTATCCCCACCACATTTTTCTTCAAATTCATCATGAATAAATCTAACCCTTTCAATAAAATTCATATAAATCCTATACTCATTATTTGTATTATGATCATATGCCAATAGCTTTGCTTATGTATCTGATAAACCAACATAAATGATACATTCCATTGCTTCAAAATGTGGGTTACTTGGATATTCCTCGATCAATTGCCTTTGAGATTCTACTGAATGGTTCCCCCCTAGGTACATAATATTTGTATTCAAAACATTTTGACTTATCAAATGCTTCTTTGTTGGGAACTTGAATTGGATCAACAAGAAGTAGTACATAATCAACCACATGAGCATATGGATTGTACCTCATCAATGTCTTCAAGTTGTGAACATGCAGGTCGTGTGGTTGTTGTGCCTATTTACTCATTATTTAATTGACTCAACGACAACCATTTAATTGTCAACCAGGGTAGGTATGTTTATCTCAAAGGTGTCTAGACTATCTGTGCCGATACATAACAACCAAGGATATAAATAAAGAACGAAAAGAAATGTCATTGAACCAATTGCATAAATTAAACACTTACGCAAAAATAAAAAATAATTCTACATGAATGAAATCACACTTCATGTTTTACCAAGAAACAGGCGTGCCACACACAATATCAATGACTGAACCAACTCATCAAATATTACAATTGAAATCAATCATGTGTAACACAATATCATAAATCTGAAAAATAGAAGTAAATCTGCTCTATGAATTATATGGTGACAACAATAACTTCACACTTACGAAAAATAAATAATTAATCTACTGCTAAAACTACTATTGCAATCCCTGCTAAAGAGGACAACCCTTCCTTCCTAGTAGGGCACAGGGATGAAATAAGAACTAGTTAGGAATTCAACACAAAATCTATAAAAGCATCACCATCGATGTTCTTGTATTAAAAGAGCTATGAATTACACAATCAAAATGACGGTACTATCTTGTGTTGCATGTTCCCTTCCATGGAACTGAATCCTTTTATAAATTTTACATGCCCAAAATAAGGAACAGATCAGTCATGAGAATCTTACGATTCTTATGTTGATCGATATTAAAAGAAAATTGGAATTGTTACAACTAGTTTCTAAATGCAAGGCTTATTCAAGTTACGTCATTCTCTAAAAGCATAACCACCTAGATTCTTTGACCACCCATAGATAATTCATACTTCTCGACAGTTGTCTCATGGAATAGTACCTATGGTCTTTGACAGTTGTGGTGTAACAACATATCGCGGTGTAACAGCAACTTGAGGTGTAACAACAACTTGAGGTGTAACAACAATGGTCTGTAACAACAAATACTCAAAACATATTTGTGAACTAACAACACAACTATCCATCATTTGGCCTTGAATTCATGGGAAACACCTGAAAGAAAAAGAGCTAGAGAACTTCGTCCACACTTACCCTAGTTAGCCATCAAAAAGATATCACTTCATTCATATTTAACAAAAATGGAAAAATAATATCTCGCAACACGAGTTGCTTCTTATAACCAAGAAAAGTGATAATTAGGATGTAAAGATTGTGGGTTCAAAGGTAAAATCGTAAAAAATGGGGGAAAGAGGTATCTAAAGTATGCCCAAAAGTTGCACCCAACATCTCCCCCTAACTGAAGCAATTGCATGTCCTCATTCAAAATTCTCAGATACTACTATTGTACCTCCGTTGTAGATCTATCAGGTTGTAAGCGCCAATAGTATCCTCATCAACAAAATTGTATCCTTGATTGGCCATCAATTGATGCAACTAGGATTCCTCCTCATAGTCACACAGCTGATAATGGGGTTGATACTCCTCCACTAGCAACCAAATCAAAGGGTACTTAAAATTGATCCCTGTCTAGAAGGCTCCTAATGATCTCCCAAACTAGGCATACTCTGGGACCCGTGTAAAAACAACCATGAAGTTTGGAAACCCAAAATGTCACCCTCTTGTAGACCTGTGCTACCAACCTCACCGCATTTAAGGCAACCTATTAGTTCTTGTCTCTTCATATGTGCAAAGAGGTTGAGGTAGAATCCCCCTATTCTCCTTCTATAGATAGTTGATTTCTCTCTGACGTTTGGAGTTCTCAAAAATATCTTAAAATAACACTGCAACTCTGTAACCATTCCTAGTTCTACCCTTATCCATAATGATGCCTTTTCTTCATTCACGTCCGTCAACTTCATGGCTAGGTGTCATTCTATTTGATTTCTCATGAAAGAAATAAAAGCATGCAATTTTAGGTCCCCCATGTAGGAGAAAATGCGTGCAACCATGTGCAAACTAGCATTCTCACAAATTATATTATGAAGAAACAGCTCGATGGTAAGCTTTGGTCATTAAAATCACAAGCACAGAAAACTTCTAAAAAGTATTGGGTAGGATTACCCACATATGGTCTATTTTTATAGATGGCCTTCAACTGAAACAAATAAAATCCTTCCTGCATAAATACTGGGTACGATGGAGAGGGCCTTGCACACCCTAACAGATTTAGGGTGAGTTCGTACAACTTGTGTTTATCATCTATTAAATCCTGAAATTGTTGTTGTAACAACTGCATTTGCTTCTCCTTCTCCTTCCTGGCTTCCTTATTTTCCCATATTTCCCATTATTTTTCCAAATTCTTCCTAGCTCATTGCTCCTTGAGTGAAGATACAACTTTTCAATGTTCTTCCAGCGAGATCACTCCATTTTGTAAGGAGAGTGTGTGTTCTTTCCATTTCTAAAATTCTGATATCAGTAAAATTTTCTCCAAACACCATTCTGCTTCAAGATCTTGTGTTCCTTTAGAGGCAATATCACTTGGGGGTGTAACACCATCTCGAGGATTGAGCTGCTCTGCTTTGGCTACCATTTTCTGTGTACTAGCTGCTTCATCAGCAGGTTCTTGTGGTTCAACTCTTTTTTTTCTTCTTGAGTAGTCTCTGCCTCTAATGATGGTTCTTGTGTAACAACAATGTCATTGGAAGGTTCTTGTGTATCAGCTTCCAAGTCGATTACCGTGGTATGCTCTGTTTCAGCTTCTGGTTCTTGCGTAACAACAACCTTGTTAACTGGTTCTTTTGTAACAGATTCCCAGGGTTCGGTTTGAGTTTCCATCGAAATGGTGCTTGCAACACAGACTTTGTATCTAGATGTTGCTAGATTCCTAGCACATGCTGCACATACAAAACCAGATGTGGTTTTTGCCCTCATTTTTTCTATAGCCTCTGCCAAGGTGTCTAGGTCTAGGACCCGTTCTTCTACTTTACTGTTCTCTAGTTTTTGCCTTAATATTTCATTTTCTTTTTTCTAAATTTAAATTTTATGTAGAAAAAGTTAGCTCTCGTCCTTACCTGATAGAGGGACCTCCTCTGGATGGGCCTATTCCCCTTCTTTTTGTTTGCCTGTGTCCTTGTGTTTGCGTGACTCCTTTCTAGATGGAGTTGAAGGTTTTGGCTGTGAGTTCAATTTCACCCTCTTGTTTTTTATCCTACCACCTATCGGCTTCTCCAATGATATTTTCTTAATCTTACCTCCCGAGGATTGCCCTTATTCTTTAGCCTCCCTAACTTCCCTTGGAGCGTCATCGGGGATTTCAACTTGCTTTCGGCGGGAAGCCCTCGTCTTTCTACTCATAAACTCCTCCCAGCTCCTTCCTTGGTGTTCCAATGCATCCAACACAATTAACTTGATAAGGCCATGGTTGGTAATGCAATTCTCTGGGTATGCAACAATGATCATGGCAACAAACATGTGCCTTATTTTTTCTAGTAGGAAATATGAAAGATTGACCAACTACCTATGTCTAAGGTGGTTTAACAGCGGAAAATGGTAATTAAACATGCTCATTTCCCTTCATTCACAAGTAATGTACTTGAAGATGTATAGGGTGACGTCTCCCCATGGCCGAGGGAGTGATAACTTGTCAATTCCCCTGCCTTTTTTTCTCCAATAGCTCTTCTCCTCGCAGAAATTCCACCTTAAGGGAGGGGTCATTAATATTTTGGTTAAACCACCTTTTTCCCTCGGTCTACAATGTTGTTACTCAAGAAATTACTTCTTCCTTAAATTCTAGCTTTAGCCCCCTAACCTCTTTCTAGTTTATGTCCAGGTTTTTAGCAAATTCCATGGAAACTGACTCCCTCTGATTCCTTAAGTCACTCAAAGAACTCAAACCATCCTGATTCCTTAAAAATATGGCATGCCTCAAGGAAATTTTCCAATGCTTTAGGCCAATTGGGATTGCGTCGGACTGCTACTCCTCCCATTTTTGTTTCAGTTACTTCACTCTGTGTTTTCTCTGTTCATTCTCTAAGAATTTTGAAGTGAGGGTGCAATGCTTCGCTGAGGTTGATATCAAGGCATTGAGGTAGGCAATAAAAGCATGAATGTCAAATCAGGGGGATCAAACTGCACACATTATGATCTCATTATTGATCATGGAGTTCTGGCTTAAATGCAATTTAATCCTCAGGGTGATTGGCATAAAGAGATAACAATAATTGCAGGGTTTAATAATGATTATAGGGTTGTCATTTTTAATTTTAGTTTTAAATCACAGATTGCGAAATGATTCATCCTCCCCTCAAGTTTAATGCAACAGTCGTCGTCGTTCGTCAAAGAAAGTGCCATATTAATTGCCATAAATGTTAAATAGACGAAAATTTGATATATCTTTTGCATGACACACATGAGGTGATGTGGTGAAAAGGGACTCGCGAAAAGGTACCAACAGTATAATTAATCCCAACAATGACATGCTAGTTGTGTCATTTTCCCCTGTAGCAAGATGCTGATGAATGTTATTTATTGTGGTAGATGACTTTGCCTGGGTCACTACTTAGGTTGCTATTTGTTACACATGTAGCAACAAATACAATTGCTAACATTATTTCTACAACAGATTCTTATTTACACTACTCTTACAGATACTTAAAATTTTTTGAAAAGAACAAGAAAGTACTAAAACTTATAACAACATATTGTAATATGTGCATGAGATAAATGATGTTGTTACAGAAAGAAAAGAACGTGTAACAACTGTCACATGGTGGTTTTCAACTGTCACAATTTGTCTGCCTGTGCCCCTATAAGAGGTTTTCATAGTCAGATTCTTATTTACATTTTTTTATTACATTTTTTTAATGTTTTTTTGTTTTTGTTTTTTTTATTGGGTGTAACAGCTACCAACAAAAGTTGGTTTTCAGCTATTACACTTATTGGAGAATTAAAAATTTGGTGCATAGGAGAATTTTCCCCTACCCCTATAATTTGAAGGTCAGAATCCGCGATAATGTTGACCAATGAATCCTTTGAAGCCAGTTTGTGATATATCCGAAGATGATGCCCATCAGCGAGTGATGGTGTCCTAGCACCATCAACGATAACTAAATGCATAGTACCATTGTCAAAGACTATGTGAACTTCATAAGGACCTAGCCACCTAGTGTACAACTTCCCCTTAAAATCCTCGAATCTTGAATCATATAATAGAGTCCAATCTCCAAGTTTTTAAAACTTCTTCTTTTTAATGAAATTATCGTGCCACTTGGCCCTTTTCTGTTGATGATGGTTGTTTGTTGAATAGCAGCTAGCCTTTTCTCATCTAGATCATTGAGCTGATTCAACCATTGCTTATGTTTTGTTGTGAGATCCAAGTTCACTTATAGTGTTCTTCTTAATGCCTTGATTTCGAACTCTATGGGAAATAAAGGATTTGTACCATACACTAATTCGTATGGTGAGAATCCTATAGTATTCCTATATGTAGTCCTATATGCCCATAGTGGTTCTGGAATTTTATTAGTCCAATTCCTCTGATGGCTGGCCACAATCCTGGTAAGAATTCCCTCAATAACCTTGTTAGTGCTCTCCACTTGGCCATTTGCTTGTAGATCATAAGGTGAAGTAATCGTATGATAGATTTTGTATTTTTCAACCTAGCTTCTGAATCAAATGAGATGTGAATTTGGGCCCTCCATCTATAACTATTTATCTAAAAGTGAATAAAAATGTCTTCAAACAAAAAGTCTGAAACAACCTACTCTGTGGCTCTGGCCAATGCCTTCGCCTTGACCCATTTTGTGACATAGTCTATTCAGACCAGGATGTAGGACTTTTGCTGGGACAAAGGGTTAATTGGTCCTACAAATTCTAGAGCCCATTTCTCAAATGGCTCTAAAACTATTTGAGGTCATAATGGCATCTCATCTGACTAGAGAAATTGACCCATTCTCTAGCAGTTGTCACATCCCTTCACAAATTTCTTAGCATCTTGAAATATTGTGGGCCAATAGTATCCTGTTGAGAGCACCTTGTATCCAGTCCTCTTATTTGCAAAGTATCCTCCACAAGTTTCCTCGTGACAAGCTCTAAGGATATCAAAGATTTCATCCTCCCTCACACAACACCTGATCTGATGATTTGAACCAATGTGATATAGATTTCCCTCAATCCAAGAATATCTATCACTTTTATGGACAATTCTTTTCTTTTCTCTGGAGGATAGGTATTGTGTAAATCTTCCTACAACAAGATAATTAGCTATCTTTGCATACCACGGTGAGTGAGTTGAAATAGCAAAAAGGTATTCATCAGGAAAAGAATCTTTAATAAGCATGCATTCATCACCAACAGTTAGCCTAGAAATAAAATCAGTCACCTCATTATCTTTCCAAGGTTTATCTAGGATTGTTATGTCAAATTCATGTAACAGCAATAACCACCGTGTAATCCTACCATTAGTGATTGGTTTATTCATTAAAAAATGAATGGCAGAGTGGTCAATGTGTACAAACACTTGATATCCTGTGTTGTCGTTTCGAAATTTGTTGATGGCATGCACTACCACAAGCAACTCTTTTTCTATCACTGTGTAATTGAGTTCAACTAAAGTCAAGTTCTTGCTTAGGCTTTTTTTCCTCCAGCTGGCCCAATACATCTCCCACAGTAGTATTAGATGCATCTGTAGCTATGTGAAACGTCAGACTCTAGTTTGGTCCTCGCAAAACAGAAGTTGTTGATACACAATTATTTAATTCCATTAAGGCCTACTCGCATTTCCCTGTCCATACAAATTCCACATCTTTCGTAAGTAAGGATAATAAAGGAGATGCAATCTTTGAAAAAAATTCTATAAACCTCCTATAGTACCATGCTGACCCAAAAAACTACGTACCTCTTTCTGTGTCTTGAGAATTGGGATTTTCAAGATTACCTCTATCTTAGTAGGGTCTACTTTAATCCCATCAGAAGAAATAAGATGTCCCGGCACAATCCATTCATTCATCATCATGTGACACTTTCAGTACCCAAAGCAATATTAGTCTGCACATATCATTCTAATATTTTTTTCTAAATTAACTAATGTTGTTTCAAAGGCATCATCGTAAGATGTAAAGTCATCCATGAATATTTCTACACAATCATTCAACATATCCGAGAAAATTCCCAATATTTTCCTCTAGAAAGTTGATGGTACATTATAGAGTCCAAAAGGAAGAACCATATATGTGAACGTTCCCCGAGGGCAGGTAAAGGTAATTTAATCCTCATATTCAGGAGAAATTTGTATCTGGTTGTAACCACTAAACCCTTCTAAAAATGAAAAAAAAACTTCTCAAATAAGGTATCAAGGACCTCATATATGAATGACAGAGGGAAATGGTCCTTTTGGGTGGCTTTGTTGAGTTCTCTATAACCTACGTAGACTCTCCACTTGCCATTCTTTTTAGGGACAATGATAAGTGGGGATACCCATTGACTATCAGAAATTGGATAAATGAATTTGGAATCCAAGAGTTTCTATAGTTCTTCTTTCACTACCTCCTTTAGTGCAGGGTTCATACGTCGTTGAGATTGTCTAACTGGATTGAAGCCATCCTTTAAATATATGTGGTGAGAGCATAGGATGGGATGGATCCCTTTCATGTCTGTATAATCCCATGCAAACGCCTTTTTGTACTTCTCTAACAGCTGTAACAGTAATTTATTTTGCTTAGTAGTCAGGTTTGGATTGAAATTTAAATATTTACCTGGTTCTATTTCAACTGGACTGGTGTTGATGTTTGGAGTGGTATTCATCTGTTCAAATCTCAGGTCTTCTACAACATCTTCCTCCCTTGAGTCCTCAATAGAAGCAACATAAAGTGAATTATTAATAAAACTATTTATGGTATCATCTTTTGTCTCATCCTTGAAGTACTGGGCTTTCCTGAGGGCGACAAGTGGCTGAGACTAATTTGATTCAGCTTTGAATTCATCCCACAAGGGGTTTCTCGAATCCATACTTGGTTTTGTTGGGGGGTAGAGACTAAGGTTATTTGTGTCCTGGACATCTAAAATTATCATAGACCTAGACCTGCATCCTATGAATGCGTCTGCAATGGCTAGCCAAGGCCTTCCTACAATAAAAGGATGCCCCCCCCAAGTTTGATTTAGTTTGTAAAATAAGGAAGTCAGCTGGATATCTCCAAGAATCCACTATGATCACTATGTCTTCAAAAACTCCCTCGGCTTTGACACGGGACCTATCTGCTAATTCCAACACTGTAGGGGTGTGTCTTAGTCCTTGTAACCCCAAGGTGGTGAAGAGCTCCTTGGTCATTACATTAATGGTTGCCCCTAAATCAATCAATGTATTGGTAATGGGCTTGTCATCGATGTAAACAATGATCGTGAGATTTTCTGGATCGTTATATTTGGTTAAGAGAGGTTAATCAGTCATCAATTCAGATAAATTTCCCATCACATGAATAGTAGCGGGGTCATTAGGCTTCCTCCCAGGATTATTAACACACATAACTTTTACATTTTTTGCATAAATAGGTACATCTTTAATAGCCTGCAGTAGAGGAATTTGTATGTGTAAATTTTTTAACTCCTTAAGGAAATCAGATTCTGGATGTGAAGTAATCCCAGATTCAGCTAATCTTTGGGGATACATAGGATCCTTAGTTATCATATTTGAGTCAGGTATCATCTTTAGTCAATTTGGTTGTTACAGGTGCAGCAATCCTTTCTGAGTTAGCTATTATAGGTGTGACAACATCTTCAAGATATGTGGTATCTTCTCTTGGTGACTCACAATCTTCTTTAGTGATAATACGAGAGTGTTTTGGGTTAATCACTTTCCCTGATTGAAGATGCATTTCGTTACATCCAACAGGAGTGATGTAATAAATTTGGAAGGTAGTTGGGGCCTCAATGTTTTGGGTTTCCTTATTTTTTGGGTTAGGGTTAGGCTGCACAAGTAATTGGGGTCGTATAGGAGGTGTAAAAGCAGGTGTTTGAAGAGGTGGCAGCTATAATTGTTGTTGCATTGGCATTGCAGGAGGGGCTAGACCTAGGGGATTTCCTCTCCAATTATGAGTCCAAGGATATGGTTGAGATGGAGGTTATTGGAAAGGTGGAGAGGGAGACCGCTCATTGCAAGGTGAAGGAAATTGTGTTGGAGGAGGAGTATAATTCTTCCAAGGGAATTGTTGAGCATTCATTAGGGGAATTTTGAGGTCTAAAATGGGCCTCCTAAGAAAAATGTACAACCAAAATAAATCTTTTAAGAACCAATAGGATTCAAGATGATGATGTCAACCATGGGGGATGATTCACCATTTTTGGAGTAAAAACATAAAAAGTTTAAAAAATAATAAAATAATAAAACTACTTTTTCAACATGTATTTTCAAATTATCTCCCTAAGGTTTTACTCAAATTTAAAGTAGCAGTACTTGTTGGATGAAAATTTTAGTTCCTCATCCAATGAGTATCCATGTTGCATACTTTTGATGGACCCTGTTACACGAAAAAATGAGAAATACATGAAAACACGTGATTGCAATCATGTTTTTCATGTATTCCTCATTTTTTGTGTAGCAGGGTCCATCAAAAGTATGCAACATGTGCACTCCTTGGATGAGTAATAAAATTTTTCATCTACTGAGTGTTTCTGCTCGAAATTTGAGCGAACCCATAGGCAAATAAGTTGAAAATACGAGTTGAAAAAAATAGTTTTTCTTTTTTCCCTCTAAAATTTGATGATGTAATCTAATTGTATTTTATTATCTCCACTACTATTTTCCTTAGAAGGCCCATTTTAGACCTCAAAACTCCCCTAATGTATATATTATTCCATGGATTAAAAGAAGAGAAGTCTTGAGACATACCCGCGGGTGGTGGTTGCCATGGTTTCCTGGATCTAATGAAATAGGAAGATTAAACTTCCTCACTTGATTCTTTGAGAACCAATTTCATTCTAGGAAGCTCTAGGCAATAGCCTGTAGAATGCTCCAGATCACAAATGTTGCACAAGTTGATGTTGTTTACTCTGCATTACTTCAAGGAATGCTTCTCCCTGCATTTCGGGTAGAACACAACTAAAGTTGATTAGCTTCAACATGTGCTTTCTTCACTTGTGTCGTCATTATTTGAACAGATAAGGTACTAAGGAGATCTGTTTTAAGGTTTTCAAACAGATTTCCGATCTCAGCTCTAATCATACCTCTATTTTCATATTTGTGTATTCTCACAGAGGCATCCCATACTACTACTAAGATGGAAGAGCTTACAATGGAATGTTTTTCATGGGAGATTCACCCCTTATATCACCTATTGGGAACTCAAAGGTGGCAATGGTGGCATCTGTTTTGTTGTTGTTATTGTTGTCCCCCATTGTTGATCCTCTTGACTCTTGCTGTGATGAGTCTCCTTTTTCAGACCATCTAGGTGACTGTCTTGTGGGTGAATATTTTTGAGATGATAGCTCAATCTGCTCCAGGGCTAGATGTTTCACCGTACTGCCTGAATCTGGATATTGATAAGTAAATGAATTCTCTTCTGATTCAGGCCCTTGTTGTTCCCCACTGGTTTCTCCTTGGCCCTCAAACCTAAGGTCTTGACCACTAGTTTCCCCCTGTTGTTCTTGAATTGAGTCTACGGTTTTAGGAGTGGGCACACTAGTTTGAGAATGATGAGGTCCAAAGACAGAGGAACCAGATGCTTCTGGCCTTACTATGGGGGTAACAACTTTTTCTGGCCTTATTTTTCTTGTATCACTTTGTGAGTTTGACTGTTCCTTCTCTGCTTTTGAGATTGTCTCCTGAATAAATGTTTTTCTTCCCAAATTTGCGCTCTTCTTGTTCCTTTTATGACCCGTTTTTCTTGTGATTTATTAGAGTGGTTTTGTTTTGGTATCTCTGTTATTCCTACACCTTACACATGGACCCTATGTGTGTTTATTTCACACAATAAGTGTCTTAACTTCTACAGTGGTGAGCCCGCTCATATATATTAGAGTGATGTGCAGGTTCTTACTTCTCGTCTTACTGCCCAACCCCTATAAAGTTGAAAACACGTCTAAAGAAAATCCAAAAATTTCACACACCCTAAGTGTCCTAATGATCACAGTGGTGAGCCCACCCAAGTATGTTAGAGTGGTGCGCAGGTTCTTACCTTTCATCTTACCGCCCAACACTTATGCACTAGAAACACTATATTAACGAAACACACTTGGCTAGCTGTACCGTCAACTACCTTCCCCAACAACAGTGCCAAAATGTTGTGCCAGTTTAATCATTGTTTAATTGACTGAACCACAACCTTTTAATTGTCAACCAGGGTAGGCACGTTTATCTCAAAGGTGTTTAATTGACTGAACCACAACCATCTAATTGTCAACCAAGGATAGAAATAAAGAACGGAAATAAATGTCACTGAACCAATTGCATAAATTAAACACTCATGCAGAGAAAACAAAAAACAAAAAACAAATGAAACAAAACAAAACATTCTATAGGCATGAAATCACACTTCATGTTTGACCAAGAAACGAGCTCGCCACACACAATATAAATGAGTGAACCAGCTGATAAAATATTACAACTTAAATCAATCCTGTGCAACAACATATCATAAATATGAAAAACAAAAGTAAATCTACTCTATGAATTATACAGCAACAACAATAACTTCACACTTACGAAAAAATAAAAAAATAAAAAATAATAATAATAATAATAAAATAAAATACAAATAAATTAATTAAATAAAAAAAAATAAAATAAAAACAAAAACAAAAAACAAAAAAAAAATAATAATAATAAATAAATAAATAATAAATAAAATAAAAAAAAATTAATTAATTATCTACTGTTTACAACTACTACTACAATCCCTACTAAAGAGGAGGGCCCTTCCTACCTAGCAAGGTGCAAGGATGAAATAAGAACTAGTTAAGAATTTAACACGGAATCTGTAAAAGCATCACCAATGATGTTCTTTTATTAAAACAGTTGTGAATTGCAGAATCAAAATGATGGTACTATCTCGTGTTGCATGTTCCCTTCCATGGAACTAAATACTTTTATAAATTTTACATGCCCAAAATAGGGAACATATCAGTCATGATAATAGTATGATTCTCATGTTGATCGATATTAAAAGAAAATAGGAATTGTTAAAATTGGTTTCTAAATACAAAGCCTATTCGAGTTACATCATTTTCTAAAATCATAACCACCTAGATTCTTTCACTGCCCACAGATAATTCATGCTTCTCGACAATTGTCTTGTGGAATAGTACCCACGGCCTTTGATAGTTGCAGTGTAACAACATCTCGCATTGTAACAACAACTTGAGGTGTAACAACAATGGTCTGTAACAGCAAATCCTCAAAACATATTTGTGAATTAACAACACAGTTGTCCATCCTTTGGCCTTGAATTCATGGGCAACACCTGAAAGAAAAAGAGCTAGAGAACTTCTTCCACACTTACACTAGTTATCCATAAAAATTATATCGCTTTATTCATATTTAACAAAAATGGAAAAATAATATGTTGCAACAAGAGTTGCTTCTTACAACCAGGGAAAGAGATAATTAGGATGTAAAGCTCACGGGTTCAAAGGTAAAATGGTAAAAAATGGGGGAAAGAGGTATCTAAAGTATGCCCAAAAGATGCACCCAACAATGGATTTCTAATTTGATATTTAAATTGTCCTTCACTTGGCTTATAGATTTGGTTGAAATTAAGTTGAAATGTACGACCACCCTCAATTAAGTTTGTCTTTGTCAAGTGATTCGAATGGAATTTTGTTTTGTTTTAATAATTTGATTCTCTAAATAAGCTCCCGGTGTAATGATTTTCCTGCTTCCTTTTTGGTTTTCACTAGGATCTTCACTGCTCGCCATGACTTTTTGAGAATGATCAACTTTTAATTTCTTCCTCCTCTCGGTTATCAAATTTTCTTCTACATAAGTAACATCCTCATCATCAACTAGAACAAAGACATTCTTGGACATTTTTTCTTTTGGTATTTTATGGCTCTTCTCCTTTCTAACATCAGTTCTAATCTCATCCTTAGTAATGGCAACATATTCGTTAGCTTCAACTTCAACTTCAACTTCCTCATCTTCAAAAGTAACTTGCCTAGCTTTGCTAGTTTTATCCACTATAGGCATTCTTTGCTGATCCCTTGGATGTAGTCTTGTAGCATCATGAAGTACTTTTTTTTGCTTCTTTGCCATATCTTCTTATGACCTTAAGTAGAAACTGCTAACAATAATCATAATATCTTGCTATATAAAATAAATTCCTCCCAACATAATTGAAAGATTTTCAATAAAATTCTGTCAAACAAAATATCATATGTCAATAAAAATTAAGTTATAAAAGATATAATGATACAGTTACAATAACGAAAAGCACATAAATATAAATAACAATACTTACGATATCTTGTGCAATCCCGTTTATGATTTGTTTACACATCTTTGTAGAATCATCTGTCTTGTCATACATTGACAATGCAAATTGATATCTAATCTTGTCATGTGACTTGGGCGGTTATGTAAGTACATAAACAACTTCAGTATCTAGTATCAAACACATGTCTAGTAATTTTTCCAGCACCTCATAACTTCCACTATCACTAGGGATATTAGCATATAGATATATCTGCAGATGTTGTTCACCTTCTCTATCTTTCACAAACCATATAAGTTCTGTATGTTTTACTTCTTGTGATTTCTTCCAGTAAGAAACCAACTTCCTATCCTTAAAGTCACTTGCTAGATTTGTAGCTTTTATCTAGGGTTGGGTTCGTTCAACAATATTTTTTGAGGATCCACCTCGAGCTTTAGTTGTATTTGGCCCAGAAAGATTCACAAATGTCTTCCTTGATGCCATTTTCCTGCATATATATATATATATATATATAATATATATATATATAATATATATATATATATATATATATATATATATATATATATATATATAATATATATATATATCAGTAAATTACAAAAAAGCAATAGCTTAAGTAAACAAACAAAACCAAACAAAATTTAAAAACTAAAAAAGACCAAAAACATGCACATTGACCCCCATGACAAGTTGGATGTTAGGTTCATACACAGTACACAAAAAACCCATTCCTTAGAAAAAAAGAAAAAATATTTATTTTATTTTTTTACATTTTTCCTCGGTCCCTTGGTAGGCCAAGGGCCAATTCTGAGAATAGGCTCCTTGCCTATCAAGGGACTGATTCTCAGAATCATCCCCCTACCTGTTAGGGGGCCTTTGTGGCTTATGTGGGTGCGCCCAGCTGTAGGTGTGTCTGCTCGAGGCAAAACCGGTAGGCTAGGTGGCTAATTCCCGGAATTGGCCCCCTACAGACATGCCCACCGGTGACATAGTGGCCTGGGCTAATTCCCATAATCAGCCCCTTGCAGGCATGCCCATTGGTGACATAGTGGCCCCTTGCCTACCAGGGGGCTATCGGGTAAGCATGGCTCATGTGAATTTTTAATTTATAAAAGGAATCTAAATTTCGTTAATTAAATGTTAATTTTGTTTTTACTGGAATGTGTTTTTTGTCTAACATAACAACATAACAACCCAACTGACTCATAACTATTAGTAAACCTATGGGAGTTTAAGACCTACACTCAGTGAAAGGGAAACTAACATTTCAAATGTGATAATCTCCTTTTGAAAGTGCGTTGATGACAATGTAATTGCTCCACAAAATCGCTCCAAGTTTTTTAACGAAACCTTGAGAAGTCTTGATGCGATGTGAGGAATAGTGATAATGAAATTTATTATATAACGGAAATTACGAAATTGTTTTAACACTTCTTGAATGTGGTATTATTTTTTTTTATAAAAACTTAATATATAAATCATCTTATGCGGATATAGTAATTTATGTTAAATGTGGGATAGAAGATATAATAAAAGTAAAAAAAAAAAAAATCAATTGTCTAGTAAATGTTATCTAGTTTAAGTAAAAGTTAATTTTGGTAAAAGATTTAGTTTAAAAATTTAGTTTAAAGATTTAGTTTAAATGATTAATTTCAAGAGAAAATTTTAGTAGAATTTTTTCAATAAATTGTAGAAGAAAATTTTGGAGGGAAATACATCAAACAAAATTTTTGGAGGGAATTTTTTTGGCGAATTTTCTTTGAGGGAAACTTTGGAGGGAAATTTCCATTCTTTAATCCATATATTATCATTAGGAGAGAGTTCATTTCTATCATTCAACATCTTATGTTTGAAAGCCATGGATTCTTCTGATAGTGAAGTTTCGCTTTATGAAGCATCAACATCTTCATCGTGTAACAACTCTATTCATATTGATGAATATAACAAAAATTCTTTCACTATGAATAGAGAGTCAAATCTTCCATTTATTTAGAGAGTCAAATATTCCATTTATTCCTAATAATAAGGACTATGAGAGTAGCACTGATGAAGGGCAAGATGAAGAATTTCAAATAAATAGAGAGTCATGGTTTCTATTTAGTCCTAATCCTATGGACTATGAGAGCAACAATGATGAAGGCTAGGATGAAGAATTCCCAATAAATCAAGAGTCACATTTTCCACTTAATCCTAATCCTAAGGACTATGAGAGTAACAATGATGAAAGCTAGGATGAAGAATTTTCCAATAAATCGTGAGTCACATTTTCCGCTTAGTCCTAATCCTAAGGACTATGAAAGCAGTAGTGACAAAGGGCGGGATGATGAATTTCCAATAAATAGAGAGTCACATTTTCCACTTAGTTCTAATCCTAAGGACCATGAGAGCAGTAGTGACGAAGGCCAGGATGAAGAATTTCTAGTAAAAAGAGGGTCACATTTTCCACTTAGTCCTAATCCTAAGGACTATGTGAGCAGCAGTGACGAAGGGAAGGATGAATAATTTTCAGTTTATAAAGAGTCACATTTTCCACGTAGTCTTAATCCTAACGACTATGAAAGAAACATTGACAATACACATGATGAAGAATATCCAATAAATAAAGAGTCAAATTTTCCATTTAGTCCCAATTCTAAGGACTATGAGGATAGCACTAACGAAGAGAAAGATGAATAATATCCTCCAAGTCAGTATTTCAAAATCACATATGATCATAGTGAGGATAATATTCCTCCTAATGATGATGAAAATGTTTATACAGATGATGATGATTCAATGATGGAGACGATGCCAAAAAATATTGTATCGAGGAGTAGGAGCAAACCTTTTTGTATCAATCCAAGATGTTCTAGTTATACAAGGGGTAGAGCAGAATATCTCACGAGAATAAGGTCTATCAGTGCGCTCGTTTCAAGTGAATGTTGTAAAAATGATTGCTTGAAACATATGGATTTCAAGTTTCCATTGAAGAAAAGGAGGACATATTTGTCAATGAATAAAAGAATGTAAAATTCATATTTAGTGGGGTGCATGCAATCTACATTGTCAGGTTATGATTATCATATTTGGTCTTTATTTATTTGTAGAAAGGCTTTCAAAATGTTTAATTCAATTAGTAATTTTCTTTTGTTAAGAATCCAAGAAAATTTGGAAAAGGATCCCACATTTTATTCAAAAGTATGTCATAAACGACAATTGAGCCATTATCAAATACTACAACGTCATGGATGAAAGACTTCTTTTCAAAGCATGGAGAGTGTATGCCAAATAGAGACACAATACACATTCTAGATAATTTCTCAAGATGATAAATATACAACTTATACAAAGAATATGCAGAATGTGTTGAAGGAAATGGTTGATTTATTACATATCAATATTTTGTGAAGATATGGAAGAAAGAATTCGATAATGTTTGTATTCCTAAGAAGACAAGGATGGTGGTTTGCAGTGCATGTGCTTCTTTTAAAATAAAAAAGGGATAAATGTCAAGGGGAAGAAAGAGGTAAGCATTCGTAAAATTATTTTTTAAAATTATAGTCATCAACTATGAAAACATATTTATTAATGACTTTCTTTTATGTTATGCACAGGTTCCATTGTCGAAGCACTTAAAGACATCGCGAACAGCAAAAAAGTGAAGAGAAAAAGTTATATAAGCATCAAAAGAAGTGTTATGATAATCCAAATAAATATTTGTGTTTGATAATTGATGGTATGGACCAGAAGAAAACACTTCTACCACATTTTTTTCACGCACCCAAAAATTTACAAGAGGAAAATTTTTTTTAGTTTCACTTGTTCGATTGTATGGTCTTCAATGGGAAAATGTTGCCAAGAGTATACTTCATAGCTCCAAATATTCATAATGATGCAAATTTGACAATAACCATAATTCATGATGTGTTTTCTCATCAGCCTTGTAATCTTCCTGAAGTTCTGTATCTACAGTTGGACAACACTTGTCGTGAAAACAAAAATCATATTGTTTTTGGATATCTAAACATGCTTGTTGAATTGAAATTTTTTCAAAAGGTAAAGGTTGTTTTCCTTATTTTTGGGCACACTCATGACCATATTGATTAGATGTTTAGTCGTTTTTTAGTCACATTGAGGAGGAAGGATGTTGGGGACTTACCATCATTAACTGAATGTATTAAGAAATCATACATTCTATAGCCTATTTTTCATGTGTTGGAAGAAACTGTTGACATGCGAAGGTTTATTCTAGGATCACATGGTGAGGAGAAATGCATTGAACAACTTAATGACATTAGCTTCCAACATCAATTTCATATCAAAAAAATTGATGGGAAAACACTAATATGGGGCAAGAAGTATTCAGCTATTGTAGAATGGGCGTCGTCATCAAGTTTGACATTTTTGAAGTTCAATCCAAATCATCCAATATTTGCATCAGATATATTGTTATTACAATCATTTGTTGAAGTTCATAATGCACATAGGCAGAAGAGAGATACAAATTATTCTAATTGCTTGGAAGAAATTAAAAAATGTATTAGATATACATATGAGTACTTTGATATTGCTGATTCAGTTTGTGGGAATCTTTTTTCAATAATCAAAGTGATATCATTTCAAGAAAAACAAATTAAGGTATACCTTTGAAAACTCTATTTATTTGGCCACAAAATGTGTCAAATGAACATGAGAAAAGATACATTGTCAAACAACAACAATCTCAAGGTATTATTAATTCTTCCCAGGTAGAGGAAAGAGAAATGTATATTGGTTCTAAAAGATCGTGTGCACAATGTGAAGTCATGGAAGACCTTTACAGAGGCTGGGTACAGGATATTAATGAGGATTGCAAGATCACAATGCTAGCATATGGAAATGCCAATGGCTATACATTTTGGGTTGCCAATGCTATAAAGGCCATTATAGAAAATGAAGATGTTGCAAGTGTTAAAGTACATTGGTATGCCACAAATACATACCCATTCAATGGTGTGTACAAGCCAGAGATGGTAGTTGATAAATAAAATGGTGGAAAGAGAAAATTAAAGGGTACAAATATAAATCGTCGTTGCACAGACCTCTTAAAATTGGAGGATATTGACATACTTGTTTATGACTTCAATTTAAAAAAGAGAGGAACTCTTAACTTCAGGACGACAGAGATTCTGAAGAGATTTCTACCAGAAGAAACAATGCTGAGATGGAAGTTTGTTGAACCCAGTCATAGATCTAGAATATTTTTGAAACCTTAAATGATGGGTATGCATATGGACATAGATGGGGCACTAGTTGATGAAAGAGAAGAATATGGAACATCTTCATCTGTATCCTGTCATTCATCTGAAGATGTGAATTCTAATGGTGTGCAAGAAAATATGAGTGATTTTGGATAATTGTCTAAGATAGTTTATATAATTGATGTTTGCATGGTATATTGAAATAAAAAATTTGATTTTCATATGATGTTAAATGAAGTTATGAGTCATTTTTATGTTTGTTGGATTATATGTTTTAATTATGATGAATTTATTTGCTTAGAATATCCATAATGCAACAATAACTTAGAGATATAATTTATGTTTCATTCAATCTACAAGTATTGATAGTTTGATTAATTTAGTCATGCAATTTGTTCATAACGTCATGCTTTAAATGTGTTGAAAACTTAGAGTTTTTTAATTCTATGGGGGAATAAATTTCAATTTTAATGGTTTTTTTTTTCCTTTTTTTTATATGGTTGAAAACAATTAGAATTTTAGCAATCTTTAGTGTCAGGTTATTATATGTTTAATGACATGGATGAAAATTGTTGGAATTTTAATGTGTTTTGGATCCCATTATTTTATCTTTAATGCCATTACTAAAAAATGTTGAAATTATACCTCAGAAAGAAAAATGTTATTCTACCAGAAACATTAATGTGTTTTTTCATTTATTTTGCACAAAAAAATGGTTTTACTGCCATTTTTTAAATATGTTGAAAATTTAACCCTAAAAAAAATAAAACATTGTTCCAAAATACACATTTTTCGTTTTTTGGGCAGTTTTTCATGTTTTTTTGGGGTTTTAAGGCTAGAGTTACCGTTTTGAGTTTACAGTTCTCATTTCAAATTTTACATTGTTCATGATAGTCTTAAATATTTTTTGGAACAAATATTGTCTTCAGAAGAGCAGCAAAAATAGGTTGCAAAGATGTTTGGTTATGACTTTGAAATCATCTACAAAAATGTGAAGCAAAATGTTGTTGCAGATGCACTCTCAAGAAAGGATGAGGATGTGGAAGCATTACTTTGTGCCATTTCTATTAACCAATCAAATTGGATAACCAAAGAAAGTGATGAATGGAAGAATGACAAAGAAGTGTGGACACTCATTCAAAAGTTTCGGCAAGATCCCAGTACATATTATACATTTAGCTAGAAAAATGATTGATTATGGTACAAATATAACTTATATCTTTGTAATAATTCCCAAATAAAACAAAATATTCTTTTGGAATTACACACCTATCCCTTAGGAGGGCATTCAAATTTTTTAAAAACTTACCACATGGTCAAGAAGAAATTCTTTTGGGATGGCCTTAAATCTGATGTTCAAAAGTTTATGGCAGAATGTCTAGTTTTCCAACAAAATAAGGTTGAGACAATTAAGACCTCAAGTTTGTTACAAACTTTAGCCATTCCAAGTCAACATTAGGAGGAGGTCTCAATGGATTTTATCATAAGTTTACCCAAGTCCAAAGGAAAGAGTGTCATCATGGCGGTAGTTGATAGACTTACTAAGTGCGCACACTTTTGTGCATTATCTCATCCATTTAAATCCAATACAATTGTTATTGAATTTATGGAAATAATTCAAAAGCTACATGGAAACACAAAGATTATTGTAGGGGATATAAATCCCATTTTCACTGGAAATTTTTGGAGATAATTATTCTCTTGTCTGGGTACCCAATTAGCTCATAGCTCATCTTGTCTTCCTCAATCTAAAGGAAAAATTGAGATAGTGAACAAATTTTTGGAAGGATATCTTCGTTTCTTTGTATTTGGTAAACAAACACAATGGGCCAAGTGGTTACCCTAGCTGAATGGTGGTATAACGCTTCCTTCCATACTACAGCAAAAATGATCCCATTTATGACACTTTATGGACATAATCCATCGTCTATCACATCATCTTTAAGAGAAACTCCTAAGGTTCAAGCAGTGGGAGCTCACATCGAGCATCAACAACAAGTTCTCCAACTCTTAAAGTGTAACCTCACTTTGGCGTAGAATCAAATGAAACAATAAGTAGATCAACATTGTAGTGAAAGAAGTTTTGATGTAGGCGACTGGGTATTTTTACGGCTACAACTATACAAACAATTGCCCCTCAAGAAAGCTAAGAAGGATAATATATTATCACCAAAGTACTATGGTGCTTACAAGGTGTTGCAAAATATTGGTATTATGGCATACAAATTGGAGCTTCCTACATCTTCCTGAGTGCACCTAGTTTTCCATGTTTCATTCTTAAAGAAGGTTATAGGTAACAAGCTCCCAGTTCAAACAATATTGCCACAAATTGACTAGTAAGGAAAAATCATATTGGAACCCGAAGTAGTCACGGAAACAAGAACCCAACAGCTAAAAAATCGATCAATTTCAGAGTATCTCATCAAGTGGAAGAACTTACCCACTGAAAACTTCACATGGGAGGATGAGAATTTTATACAGAAGCATCCAAAACTATTCAAGCATTGAGGACAACACTTATTTGAAGGAGGGGGGTGTAGGTTTCAACCCCGTATAGAAATTACCTGCATACGAATTCTAAATCACAAGAAAAATAAAAATGTGAGAGAATAACACATACACCAAGATTTCCCACTGGATCCCAAAACCGGGAATACCAGCTTGATTTTTCATTATATTCCTTTCAATGTTACAATACATAGTTATACATGCCGAAGCATCCAATACCATGGACCGAAAACCATAGGTAGGTTCACCCAACCTAATATAGGGTCCAAAAAAAAATTTCTCGGGGCGCTACCCCGAACACCGTAGAGGGGGGCTACCCGCCCCCCTCAAACCCCCTGGACAGGGGGGGCTGCCGCCCCCCTGTGACCCCCCCGCTGCACAATCGGCGCAACGAAGGGGGGGCTCCGCCGCCCCTCTAACCCCCCGGTTCACTACGTAGGCTAGTCGTGGAAAGAATATAGCACAACCCAACAATCTCCCACTTGTTGTTTCCTTTCCACAGGGGGCCACAAGAGAGCTTAGTCATTTTTCCAGCCCTGAAATGCCCATTTCTTCTCTACACTAAGAGAACTTCTCAGAGCTCACAGATTTTGTCAATGCATCTGCAGTATTCTTCAAAGTGTCCACCTTTACCAGCAACACCTTT
>APFE030407354.1:0-16813 GCA_000404065.3 Pinus taeda | reverse complement strand
TACATGAGCAATTTCTGCACTTATCCAGAGAGAGGGTGTTTAGATACACCTCATATATTTATCATCTCATTTTGTATTACCAACATGAGAAGTTCTCTTTTGAAATCAAGAGAACGGATGCAACAGGAAACCCAAGATCAGTGGTGTACTGGAGCTCAGTCTTCCACGTCCGTGCATATTCACCATATACATATACTGAGTTCATAGACTTATTCATTCATCCAGCCTTGTCTCTACTCTTGACAGCGCCCCCTCCAAGACTCTCTGATGAAATGCAGAGGATTCTGCAACTGTCCAGTGCCTACACCATAGGAGATTGGTATTTTTACCAGCATTACACTGTGATTAGGATATATGGGTGTGAGCTGCGCCCATACAAGCTGCCCAGATTTGTGCCCATGAGGCTCTTTCCCCTGGAGTATTTCAGGCAATTTGGCAATGCCGACCAGGTGCACTTTGCAGGAAAAGGTAAAAAGGCACAACTCAAAGTTAGAAACCAGCTAGGCCACTTCATCCTAAATAGAAGAGAAGGATGGAAAGAAGCAGATAGGATGTTGGAAGGCCTTGGCCTAAAACAAAGCTTCCTTTGGAAGCCTTATGACCCCAACGGCTTTATATCCTTGAGAAGACAGAAATGCAAGCTCTCTAGCTATGAGCATGAGAGCATGTTCCACATTCTGAGACATGCTAACCAACCGAAGTGGAGAAGAAAAACCTTAGAAGAGCCTGTGTCTCAAGAAGAGCTAGTTGAAAGGGCTAGAAGGCATTTATTAAAAATGGCTGACTTGGAATGTCCTTCTCAGGTGCCCGCTCTACCAAATCCTCAAACAAGAGCATCTGCTTCATCCTCGGCAACACAACAAGAGGCAGTACAAGCTACCAATCAAGGGCAGAGTAAGGACAAGGATAAAGTAATGGAGGAACAACAGGGCCAACAGGGCCATCAACAGCAGCCCCAGCAGGAACAGCAGCAAGCAGACCAACAGGGTCAAGGGAAGCAGAAAGGAGAGGCCCAAACATCTACTCAAGAAAAGACAACAACTATGGCGCCTCCTAGACAAGATTCCAGGGTAGACTCCTCCATCATCCAAACCCCTCAAAGGGAGGATATTAGCAGAAAAAGAGAGAGGGAAACCCCCCTCACCGAAACATCAGATAAGCGACAAAGGCTGAATCCATTCTCAGAGGAGGAGATGCAAAGTGTAGAGACTTCTGCTAGCTCCCTGCAGCAGGAGCAAGATAAGGCAGCACTAGGAGAGGTGAGCTCCTCAGGGCAACAGCAGAACACAGCTGTAGCTATAAAAGAACAGTTTAAAGAGGCCAAACGAAGGAGTGAGCCAATAAAAATTCGGCTCTACAATCACCTATTAAATATGGCTCCTGCAAATCAGCAAAGGCTCATGGCTGCCTTTGATGTGCAAGAAGGCAAGATGACCATGAGCCATTTCACTCCTACAGTGCAGCAACCACAAACAGCTGCAGATTATATCAGGACTAATTTGGAAGTCCTCTCAAAAGACATCCACCCCATAGATCAGATTGAGCTTCACAAACAGACGGGTGAGATGGTCTATGCCACTCTGGCAGACAAGACCTTGATTAATTACAGGCTGCAGAATAGCCTAAACAACACTGCAGCACAGCTTGAGTTGGAGAGGGCATCCTCCCAAGCTAAAGATAACAGAATCAAGGCATTAGAAGAAATAATCATAGAGTTTGGGCATGACCCCAATGACGTTAAGGCTGTACAACAAGTCCTTAAACTGAGGGATGCAGACATGGCTGCAATAAAAAAGAAATTGAAGATCCCCCCAGCTCTACACCCACAGACAGATGAGGTTTCCCAGCAGAGGCAAGAAAAGGATGCAGCTGCATTATTGATGACATTATACAAGGAGCTGATAGAAACACAGGAAAAGCTGCAAGACACGGAGACCACATTGGAAGCAGCATTGCAAAGGAGGGAGGCAGGGCAATCTTCCAAGCCGCCCACAGAATCAATAAACCTTAAGGAGACCCCTCAAGATACTGTCCCTCCAAAGCAACAGGCTCAGCAGGATGCTCCAGGTACCACAGCACCAACCACCTCAGCACCAACAACAGAGCACGATGAGAGCTTGGACATGCAGAAGCTGAGGCAAGAAATACAAGTGCTAGAGGCTCAGATGTCAGAACTCAGCCAAGCCCAGGACAGCTTAGCAAAAATAAATGAAAAATATGATAAGTCTAAGCAAAATGTGGCTGAGAGGGAAGGAGAAGTAAAAGCTCTGAAGAAAAGAATTGCAGAGCTAGAAAAGGAGCTCAGTTTTGATAAAGTTACAGCAGAGCTCAAACAAGTTATCTGGACCACCATTGGACAATCAATAAATAACCAATGGGAGTACATTGAGGCCATATATGAGCAAGTGGGACTCATTGGTAGAGCAAGAAAAGAATTGCACAGAGCAAGGGTATCTCTAGGCAATATGCCTGAGATTGCCCCCAAGATGATTGAAGTGCTCAATTACAGGACAAGTTCCCAGCTGGTGAGAATGGGAATTGGAAACAGGACTGAAACAATTTCTCTAATCAAAAGAGTCCTCACAATGAGGAACCTAATTCAGACCCTGGACAGAAGAATCCAGGATATGAAAGCTAACATAAATAAGTTCCAGAATAGGTTCTTAGCTCTGTAGGATAGAGGGCTCCCCAGCTTGTTAGAATCAGGGAAGTTACTCTCACATGACAAGTATGTCAAGAGAGTAAGCAGTTTTGCAGCAATACAGATTGCTGAGGCACCAAGTACATCTTCAGGAGCAGGCCCAGTAATAGGGCAAATTCTTTTTGAAAGATTAGATAATTTGTTTTTTATTCGAAATGAAATCACACACTTATTTGATGAGCCCCCTCACTTCTATAAATATACAGAGGCTGATGAGACCTTGGGGTCAATTTTGAAGTAGTAGCTGCCTCCTCCAGACACATGGCAGGAATTAATAGGATTTCTTTTGAATCAAAGTTAAATAATCACATCTTTCTCTTCAACAAAAGGTTTGTATTACATACACAGCTGGACAAAAGATACATCAGCAGGTATGAATACGTTGAGCCAACTCAGCATAGGTACTCGGCTGCAACAACAGCATCAGCAAGCACATGTGGCAGGGCCAAGAAGACACAGGAAAGTGACAGTTGCACAGCACATCATTCAGCAGTTATGATAAAGCCACTCAACCGACTCCGCAAACCCCAAAGATCAAAATTACTCTGACGGGAGTTAAGAGCTTTTATAACTCATTTAAGATTGTAATTACTTCTCATCTACAAGCCATGTACGAGTGTAAGAAGATTTTTTTCTCTCAAATGACTCAATGCCTGAGATATTTTTGTATTAGACTTCTATATATTCCCCCTCACATTTGTTAGCAGGGGTTGGACTCCGGATGTAAGAAATCTCTTGATATCTCTTCTGTTACTCTGATGTTGTAAATTCTCAGACAGCTAATACAAAGAATGATGGGATTTCTCCAAGCATTGTGTCTCTTGATCTCTTGATGGTGTATGGCTCAAAGTTGCAGGATTCATGTGTATTCCATGGCTCAATAAGTTATCTCGTTACTCTCTGTTACATATATGTATGTTATACTTTCATATATCGTTCAAAGCTCTCCATGTATTCAATATCTAAATGGCCAGGAAAAAGAATAGTCCCAGGATTTAATCTTTGATTACCCTGAGCTCAATCCTAGCTGTTTCATATGTTTTCCTCAGTTAAGGTATTTAAAGAGTAATTCTTCAGTGCTACCTTTAATACTATATCATCACAGGGCTCTGTTATTTTAGGAATTCAATTAATTGCTCCTAAATAATAGACCTCCTTCACACTACCCAGCTTAGTAAAGAATCCTTAATTGCTCTTTGCTAGTTGTTTTCCATTCCACTCTCTCAATTCACAGTTTGTTTTATGAAATACACACAGGCCCTGTAATTCCAGCTGCACTTAAGCCAGGATCTCAAGGAAGCAACAGCCAAAGACCCCATTGCCCAATGGATTAGTTTTACCTGCAAACAGAGTCTTAAACTATCAGAAGCATCCTCCCAACCAAACATAAAAAACAATCAAACATTCACTTCATAACTAGCCTAAAACTTCACTAAAACAGTGACAAACCTTAAAGAGAGAGCCCTCTCTGATTACAGCTGGGCTAGAAGCTGTAGTCCAAATATTGGTTAGTGGTTACCCCGGCCGTATTCCCTTGGGAGTCATAGGGAACAACCTGGGAGTTAACACCCCCCTCCAAAATATCAAGAATAATGGATATGGTTCCCTTTGTCCTTATCATGCACTTGGAGTTACTTGATTGCTAGTGAATTTGAGCTGTTGGAGAGGATTATGTGATCTCAAGCCGAGTTAGGGAGTTAATGAGGTGGGAAATCTCCCTATAGTCTCTCTAGGTGTCTCCATCAAGCCCCTGCATGGTAAATATCTCCAAAAATGCTTCTTTGACCTGCATATTAATCACATTAGGCCATCTTAGCACTCAATGTCCCAAGGCTGAGAAAGGAAGCCAAGGAGGTAACCTCAAACCAATCTTTAGATCTTGCATCTAGCCCTACCAAATCAGGGAGGGCTCTCTCAAAGCTCTCACATCCAATGAAGTGACTGGAGAGGGAATTTAGATGTTAGGCTAGATATTTAGCTCAATGGTGTTTGATTTTATGGTTTGCTAGATGAAACTCATAGATCTAGGACTAGGCTAATGTTTCTAATGATCAATTGAAAAGATATAATGGGGCAAGATAGGCATGGTCAGTGACAGAAATAGGTTGTCAGGGTGGAGCATAGATGAAAAGGTAAAGGGTCAGAATGATCATGTAACCATGAATTCATTCATCAAGAAGAAAGAACACTAGCATGAAAATCTCATCAAAATAAAGCATATGACTTATGAATTCTGTTTAAAAATCATGAGATGATCACAAGAAAGCATGAAGATGGTACGGAAAAGAAATATTAGAGAAAACATTGTCACAGAAACATACCACAAGAATCCCAAGATAATAACGGTAACTGCCTGGTATATTACTTCAAAATGTACAATAGCTCCAAGCTATGATTCACAAACATCCAACCCACAATAATTCAAAATCTGAAGTATTTATACAATTATTTACAAAATAAATATTTTGAAACATAATTCAAGAGTTGTTACAAAAATAACAAAAATAGATCAATACTGCTAATAATATTAGTCGGTTGAGTTCTGGTGCTATTCTGCACATTCTGGTGGTAACTAAGGCCTCAAATAGAGATAATTGTTAGTCTTGCTGGCTGATGAATTGCGCTGACGTCCCTATTTTTTTGCATTATGTTTGAGTAGAGGCGAAATGGACATGAGTTGAAAATATCCTGGCTATCCTATGAGTAGAGGCGGAATGGATGATTTTTTGCTCTGTGAATGGAGGCCACGATCATTCAATTGGGAAATTACATGAAAAACAATAAGAAATCATGGTCGGGAGCATAGAAAATGAACTAATTTTGACCATCCGGGAGGACTTTTTAACCGTTTGATCTGGGACTACTGATTTGGGCTGGTTAAATCTGGGCCGTTGATCCAGGCCATTGTATATCACAATTGTAACAGAGAGAGGGGCCTTAACCATGTTTCATAGTGTTTTTCCAATGGGATGGACTCGAAACTGTAACAAATTACAATATATAAAATATCACATCCATCGCAATCGCGAGTTCGAAGGGGCTTTGGTGGATAAGGAACTTGTGACTTTAGCGATCCCCAATTGCGATATTGCAATCGGAGGGGGAAACTTATCGCAATCGGTGGGGGAGGAGTCATTGCAATCAATGGGGGGATATCTTATCGCAATCGGCGAGGGGAGATTGATAGTTTTTTTATTGTTTCAAGTGATATGCTGAAAATGATATGTTTTTTGGGTGTGAGGATGGACGGACGCGAAAAACTTTAAATCATAATACATAACACATCACATCTGGGATGGGGTATTAACACAGACCTAGACCCCAAAAAATTTATAATATAACTTAAATTTTCCGGGTCTGTCGTTATCGCAATATGGAAGGGGCTCTATAGTTGAATTTTCATGTGAAACATGCAATTGCGATCGCAAGATCACAATCGGAGAAGGGAAGTAGTTTGTGGGCACGACGGTATTGAAACTTGTGATATGGAGAGACGTGGCCTATGGGCTCGCTATATTGCAGTGAGAGTGGTGCGGGGTTTATGTTATATATAATGCAATATATATAATAAAATAATGGGCCATGGTTTATGGAAAACAAATAAAGGGGAATGGGGAACATAGCTAGAGTTGCAATGTATAAACAAAATGGAAATGCGGCTATAGGGATATACAAAATGGGTTTCGGCTAGAGTTGAAATATAATATATGATATGAATTTTCCAAGGGAAAAATGGGTTTTGGCTAGGATTTAAGGATTTTGACAAGGAAAAAGGGGTTTTAGTTGGAATGAGGGGATTTATGAGGGAAGGTTGAGGGAGGAATATGGAGTATGAAGGAGGATGTTGAAACAAGATGAAATCTCCTTGAAATTTTTTTCCCTAATTACCACCCCCATAATGGTGACATCAAGTGATGAAATGACCCTTATATAACTCATTGATGATGTGACTAAGACACTCTTTATTGATAAGGAGTGATGGCATGACCATAAGATGGAATTTTGACCATGAAATGAAAGGAGTAGTAACATACCTAGACACACAAACCAATGACCAAATTTTATTTAAAAACCTATTGAAACTATAAAAAATTGACTTAGGACCCTATCCACCATATTGGAAAAGTACATTTGATCACTGGTGACTAGCAGGATTGACAGACACTAACACCTGCATTGTATGGAATCCATAGATAAACTTGCCATAGTAGCAAGTTGTGTTTCCTTTTCTTGCAACTATTCTTTTAGCCTTGTGTTCTCTACCTATAGTTGCTCCCTCATGGTTGACTCCCTCAGTTTCAAGTCACTTAATTCCTTACCCATTTCATTGATTTTCGCCTCCATGAGTCCACATCTTCTACACTTTTGGATTTTGCAATTTGCATCGATCTATGTGTTCTGCCTCTTTCCTTCTCTAACTCAAAGAAGAGTGGGATGGAAAATTTCTTAGTTATAATCCTACCTCCCTCAATAAGTAGTAGGATTCTAGGTTGGGTTGTGGATCATGCTCTTGATGCTCTTCGAGGCATTTTTTTCTCTTCTTATAAGGTGGTTTCTCCTTCCTATAGCACCTCCTGATGCTCCTATAACAGCCCCTATTTCTTATGTAGTCGCTCTGTTTCCTCTTGTAGCTCTTATTTCTCTTCTTGTAACATAGAAGTTCGTGTTTTGAATCTCTTAAAGGTGACTTCCCTAGTGTTGGGACTTCCCATAGGTATCATAGGTTGCTTGGTTTTGGCCTTAGGATAGGTATCTGTTGAAATGCAACAAGAAAATCCCAATTTAATTTGTCCTTGAATTAAATTGTAATTCCATATCTCATGAAAACTTTGATAGTTAACTAGGTTAATTTGAATTAGTTATCTCAGTTAATTCGAGTTGAGAGTATAACGAGTCATGTAGTGTCTCCTATAATTAGGAGCACTAGTTGATTTTATTTTGAATTGTAATTATTTAATTCAGTCTAACTGAGTTAAATTAATTTAAACTAGTTCCAACTAATGGAGGAATTAGTGGGAGATCAGAAACAATGGGGTGTAACAAAAAACAGTGAGGTGTAACCACCATCATTGGGGTGTGACTTACTGTAGTGGGGTGTAACCATCATTGATAAGTAAACTAAAGATTCACTCATAATTAACTCATGCATGTTAGATTAGAGAAAGACCCAGTTGAGATTGGACTTCAGGGACAATTTATTCTCAGTTGTATAATCATCCAACTTGTACAGGTGGTGCATTCTAGATAAATATGGGCTAATTCCCAAGGGAACAACGCAAGGAAATAGGAGCTTGGATGGAAACAAAATTGGACAACTATTGTCTTGAGCTTGTATGGGAAGTAATGAGATATATAGAGATAGTGCAAATGTTGCTCGGGCTTGAGAAAAGCATTGTAATCTTCTCATATTTTTTGGTTATTGAAATATAAAGATAGCAGGGGTTTTTAGCTGTGAATTTCCCTAGAAAATCATTGTGTTATGTGTGATTGAATTCTTTCTCTTATGTGCTTCGTGATTTCATCAATCATTTATTCTTTACGCTGATGAGTAGATTAGATTCAAGTCAATTGTTTTAGCATATTATAATCTATAGTTTGAATCTACAAGGAATTTCTACATGGTATCAGAGCTAAAATCACTATAGAAGAGGAGAATACGAGTTTGTATTTTGTGGGAGAAATCAAATTTGCAGTATCATACTTCAGAGTCAGCAGGATGTCGTTATATAAATTGAGACTCGAATATGCCCTTGAGGATAGGATGGAGGCAGTGTTGGAAGACAACATGCTTAACGAATTCATAGACAAAGATATTCCTAAGCCAACTGATGCTCAAGATCTTGTAGAGAGGAGAAAGTGTGTGGTAAAGGCGAGAAGGATTATCCTAGAAGGACTTCAAGATCATATTGTCTCGAATCTCCACGGTAAGAAAACTCCATTTGCAATGTGGAAGGCCTTGACATACCTATTTCAAAACAACAGTGACCAAAAGAAGCTGAAACTAAAGGAAACTTAGAAAGATCAAGATGGAGAAGGGAGACTCAATACAAAAGTACTTGACCAAGTTCACCCAATGTTAAGATGAGCTTGGAAGTGTCGGTGTTATAGTTGTTGAAGACGATATGGTGAGCCTAGAACTTCTAGGCCTTCCCAAGAGTTGGCACAGTTACCAAGACTCAATTAATGGAGGGATAAGTTACCATAGTGGGAGCAATTATGGTCTGACATGGTATAAGAAGATATTCGACAGAGCACTAGAGATGGATCCTCATCCAAGAAAGATGATGAGGAGAACTATGCCCCAGAAAGGCGAAGAAAGGGAAGGGGAATTCATCCCATTCCAAATAAGATTCCAGTAAGGGTAGAAAGAAGAAATATTTTTCGAATATTAAATGTTTTCACTGTCACAACCTGGGGCACTATCTCACAAAGTGTTTGCATAAGAAATCCATTAAGAAGCCCTCAAGAGGAGCGGCAGGTGAAGCTCTTTCTTCACAGTTTGAGTTGGATTTCACCCTCTGTTAACACTCAGGTTGTTCCCTGCTTCCTAAAGGGAATACGGCCGAGGTAACCACTGACCAATCTTTCAGCTACAGGTCCTAGCCTACCTGTAACCAGAGAGGGCTCTCTCTTTATAATTTAACTTTGTTGGCGGATGATCTTAAGCTAGTTATGGTGTGCTGTTCTGTTTGGGTTTGGTGGGTTGGTGAATTCAAACAGAGCTGAGGTATAGATTATAGAACAATTTGGTCCATTGGGCAATGGAGTTGAGGTAATGTGCTGCTGAAAAATGTTTATGAAGGCAGAGTGTTGCTACAGAGCCAGACAGGCATCTCTGGAACAATTTTTTAGATTTATGTAATAAAGTTATGGAATTAGTAAGTGAAAGGCAATTAAGAATCTTTCATTTTTCCTTTGTTAGCATAAGGTAAGGGTAAGGTATATCCCATAATGAAAATATATGTTCTTATATCCTTCCATGTCTTGGTGTCAACCCATACCTTGCCTTACCTTTAATGAGGATATTTTGGAACTTGAATCTGAAAGGAAATCAAGGAAACTAGTTGAAATCATAAAGCTAAATTCAAGAACTTCGTTTAACTACATCAAGATGCCTGAAAATGATGAAATCATCTGCAACGATCAATTTGCAAGGGAAAGGAATGCGACCCCAAATTACAACGCAGAAACATGGAGAGTAGAAACAAAGATTCCCGAGCAATCAGATGAAGCTATAAACATGAAAGGTGATGCAATCAAGAGAGAAAGGGCATGCTGTAAGTGGGCTATTTCTAAGTTTGAATCACAAATACAACCAAGGAAGATTCCTGAACAATGAAATGAAGCTATAAACATGAACAATGATGCAATCAAGAGAAAAATGGCACGTCATTAGAGGGCTACTTCTAAGCTTGGATCTCAAATGCAAGCAAGAAAGTCTGCTGAAGCGGAAAACACAAGTTTGGAAATGACATCAAATAAATTAATGGCCATTCTAGACATTATTTACAAGTAGGAATTAATGACAATACAATCTGTGTTGCCAAATGCTTCTTTTGAAGCCTCTCTAGAAAATTTTGAACCTGAATTTGGAAGTCATGCGATGGTGGTAGGTAAAATGCCAAAGGCAGATTCAAGGACAATATTTAGAAGAAGTCCAGACATTCTTTATGTGGGGGAGTTAACGGTCACATTGCCAAACATTTCCACTGTAGCCTATGCAGAAAACTTTAAGGTGGATATTTTGGAACTTAAACCTGGTTGTCAAGAAAGGATGGTAGGTGAAATGGAAAAGGTGGATTTAGGGACTTCATTTAAATGCTTGAAGATGATTTCATATGGAAAAATCAATAGAAGCGGGGAATCTCCAAGGGAAATGAATGACATGTTCCATCCTAACAGACAAACATGGAGAGTAGAAACAAAATTTGCTGAACAATTATATGAAGCATTAAACTTAGGGGAACTTGAAATTATAAAATGGAAGACCATAATTAAGGAGCGTATTCTGGAGCTTAAGTCTGAAAGACAAGAAAAGAATGTTGCTGAAAGAGAAAAATCATAAGGAATATTAAAATTCTACTCCCTAACATAACACAATTTTGTGCCTTTCTCTCTAATGTTGTAACCATCCAACAACTCTGATGTTTCCCCAAAATCTACATCATCATTATGATAGGATTGAAAATACTTCCCCCTAAAGCCATCTTCATAAATGGTAGAATTGCATAGTGCCTAAGATTGGTGTTAGCCACTAACTGTAGAAACCTTATATCTTATCTTCACAATAGCCATTGGAAATAAAACATAAAAATCTACAAATGGCAACAAGATCTTTTATAGAAATCAAACATAACTTAACCAGAACTCTATATTGTCTCCAATACTCTGGTTCAAATTTTCAATCATATTAATAAATAAAGGTGTTAATGACAAGATATTTCAAATAAATTCAAGAAAAACCATTAAGAATTACAGTGAAATAATCCAGGATAACCCATAAAGCATTGTTTAAATGATATATTCTAGCAAAATGCAAAAGATAAAATAAGAAAATCTGACATACCATGGGAAATATTTTTTTTTTTCTTTGATGAGGCCTTATTGTGTTCAATAATTCCCACTTTCGATGATTTTGGTAAAATAGGATGTGAATTTATACAAGAAATGTTGAACGTTAAATAGGGTCAAACCATGAATTGAACCTAGCCCTCAACCCTGAAACTTTCTATTGGTGTTAATGGTTGGTTCCAGAGAGAGCCCTGTATTCTATATCATTATGAAAGAAGTAAATGAAGCAACAATTTCCTATGCAATGAGGTGTAGATGCCATCATTGAGTGCCTCACTAATAATTGCAGCTTTCCTTTCCAAAATTTTGCATTGTCAAATGTTCACCATTGGTAAAACTTTCTGATTTATCACATTTTCTGTTCAGATCTAACAACACGTTAAAAATACGTCAAAGAGACTCAAAATGAAAGAAGATGTTGTGTAAATATGGTATTTGCATTCACATTTTTTATTTGATCATGTGAGCTTAGATGTGTACTAACAAAAAACAATTTACCCATTGTGCACTTCTGCAGATTCAAATTCTTCCAAATGATAGCCTTTTCATTTGAAGACCTTGTTTGACTCTCTTTCTCTGGAAGAGGGAGTAGGTTAGCAGGGGAATTTTGGTTTCAAAGAAAGGCAATTTCCTGTACTGAACTCGTTGGTTAGGAGTGTTCATCAATATGATGTAAGGGTAAGGTATCAATGGGGAGGTTACGATACAATATGTTGTATTGAGGAATTTGTCAAAGTGAAATGAAATTAGGTCATTCCTTTAATATGTACTCAATGCTTTGGCCCAAAAAAAATATTGAAGCAAATCAAGTGCTCAAGGTTGACATTATCATTCTTACATCTTTCTTCCACATACATTCTTCCACTTTTACACTCACTCCCTAAATCTCCATTCACCATATTAATAAATTACCATCTATGTTTTATCCATACCAACACTTATACCTATCATCCATTTCATTCCAAGCCATATTCTTAACTGCTACAGGATCCTACAGAAGTATGCATCTACAACTCTTCCGAATGAAAATTCCGGTTATATCTACAGAAGTGTCCACTTCCAGCATTGTACAGGAAACTTGGGGGTTTATCAAACAAATTTTGTTCTAATTATAAATTTCTACTAGAATTTTATGAAGAGACTATATTTGATGGATTAGTTAATGTTTCTCACAAATTTCAAGTGTGTAACCCTTGGTGATTATTTTTTGTCAAAGTGGCTTTGTTTTTATGAGATTATTCTTTTAGGAACTCTAATTCCTAGTTAAGAGGACATGTATTAGGTGAAGAATTTTGATTACAATGTTTCTTTGGTATTGATAGATTTGGTCAAGAATTTTGATAAATTTGAATAACATTTTGATAAGATTAAATAAAGGTTTTTTTTAACAATTCTAGGATACAATATACTTAATTGGAGAAAATTTTAGGGTGATCATATTTACTTTAACGATAGATTTTATTGAATCCACATTATAAGATTTAAGATTTCAATAAAGTTTATAAGAATGATTAGTGTTTTTTCAAAGATGTTTCTACTCATTTGGAAGTTAATGACAAGTTATTAATAATGTTTATCTTCAAAGTTCAATAAAACAATGTTGTTTTATTATTTTAGTGTTTTGTTTCATATGTTGAAGCTCCACATTATGTCACAAGAGATATATTCTTAGGGCCCAAAGTTTATTCTTACCTAATGAACTATTTTATTTAAAAATGGGTTGTTTTGTTCCAATTTTCTGGGTCTCAACCTTTCTCGAGAAAGGCTCTTGGATACTTGTTAGATTGGAAAGATCACTAGGTGAGGTGAACAAATATCTATTTCTTGGGTCAAATGTCGAAGACCTAAGTCATGGTCACTTTGCGGATGATCCCCCTTCCTCACAAGAAAAAGGAGACTTCCTCATAAGAAAAAGGACACTGAGTGTTTAAAAAATGTGATGAAATTCCTAGATATCTTTCATATATCCCTAGGGTCTGAAGATTCCATGGACCAAAACAATGCCATATAAACAGTGCTAACGAGATTCTAAATTAATTAACGTAAGTTGGTTGTAGATTCAATTTAGGTATATCTTTAAATTTCTAGGTATCCCTTTCTTTTTAGGCCCCAACAAAAGAGTTGTGGAAAGTTCTATTTCAATTAAAGGAACAAAATGTGACAAAATAGATTATGAAGCATATGTTCCCGGTAGTTAGACATCAAATTTATATGGATGTCCTGGCTTCCACACATGTTTATTATTCCCTATGCTAGTGTTCCAAGGCCTTGATTTATAGTATATTGGAAAAGATTATGAGATATTTTAAAATCTTAAGCCCAATGCATGCCTTGTCATATAACAATCACATTGCCCAAGATAATCAACCTCAGATAAATTTTGTATCTTTTGGGTGAATTATGTTAGGGCATGTAGAACTTGTCATTCATATCTTCTCTTGAAATCTTCTACACACAACCTTAAATAACTAAGCTCGAAATATCATCTCTGTTAGTGTGATATGGTCACATGATGTGTCACCATTGGCATACCAACTAACAACAATGCATTATGCAAATTGTTAGCAACACTATACTCAATGCAACCCCTATTACAAATCTTATAAATTTGTTCTGAAGCCAGCTCATAAATTACTGTGACTTGCATTGCCATTACGTTGCTTCATGTCATCTTATAAAATTTTAATATTCTATCAAAGAGGATATATTGAAATTCTAGGAAGACGCTATATTTGCTGGCGTTTTGACTAGAGGTTTTAATAAATATATTCCCAAGCCATATAATGGATTAGTTAATGTTTACAAATTTCAAGTGTGTAACCCTTGGTAATTATTTTTTGTCAAAGTGGCTTTGTTTTTATGAGATTATTCTTTTAGGAACTCTGATTCCTAGTTAAGAGGAAATGTATTAGGTGAAGAATTTTGATTACAATGTTGCTTTATTACTGATAGATTTCGTCAAGAATTTTGATAGATTTTGAATAACGTTTTGATAAGATTAAATAAAGTTGTTTTTTAACAATGCTAGGATACAATATACTTAATTGGAGAAAGTTTTAGGGTGATCATATTTACTTTAAGGATAGACTTTATTGAATCTACAATACAAGATTTGAAGAAATTTTATAAGAATGATTAGTGTTTTGTTCAAAGATGTTTCTACTCATTTGGAAAGTTAATGACAAGTTATTGATAATTTTTATCTTCAGAGTTCAATCAAACAATGTTGTCTTCTTATTTTAGTGTTTTGTTTGAGGAACCAATTGTGCCACTTATCATTGACTTCTTAAATGATAATTTCACGAACAAGGATTATGATGCCAATATCATCATGGTCAAATAAAAATTAGAATGGGGATTTCACAATTGTGAGGAACTATTTGTGCCACTTATCATTGACTTCCTAAATGATATTCTCACGAAAAGGATTATGATTCAAATATCATCATGGTCAAACAACAATTAGAATGAAGAATTTCAGAAGTGGGGAGAAATTTTCAAGATTTATATGCCATCATCACATGGTAAGAGCAATACAATTTTACCCCAACCAATGTACACTCCTTTCTACAAAGTGAAACATATTGGTTTTCCACTAACATTTACTAAACCAAATTTATGAAATGCATTTTGAGTCACTATGGAAAGAGAATAATGGGCACCTAGTTGAGGCTTTGGAAATGATTGAGTTAGATAAAATAAGATGGTCCAAAGAGACAACAAATAGTACCATTCTTTTATAGTTTGGACATTTTACACGAGTGAAGTAAGGATAACAAGCAACAACTAAGTAAATTAACAACATCATATAACAAATGATGAGGGAGCTCATTAATGTTCCCCTCACTACTAAAGTCTTTCTATTAAGTTTTCCTCATAAAATTAGATCAATTTCTAATGAACAAAAACTATTATCCATTGCATTGTGAATTAAGGTGATATGAGATTACTTTGTTCTGAAATATTTGATTTAAATCGTTTACTTATAAAGGTTCCAAAATCTTAATGAAGAGCATTTTCATAAATCCTTCACTTTGACCCTCAAACATAACATATGATTAAAAAGAAACACCAATAAAGAAAAAAAATTGCATAAACTTTTGACTTCTTTCTTCTATGCTATTGTTTCTTACGCCATTGCCTTACGACGTTTCCTTTGCAACATGTGGTGCAAATGCTAGTTTAATAATTGAAAAAATAATAATTCAAAGTATATTCATGTTTAGGAGCGTGTGTTTATTTCTAAGATATCATAGGTTCAAAACCAGACGGGATAGAGTATGCATGATATCAGTGCGTAGAGGTGGGTCTCTTGGTTCAAAAGTGGAGAGGGTAGAGTATGTATGCCTTCATAGACTTAGCAGTCTCGCTTGATAGTGATCTTAAAATTAGATAATAATAATAATAATAATAATAATAATAGTTATTTGTATTTAATATAAAAGATTGGATTTTAAAATTGTAATAACACTTACTCAAGTTTAAAAAATATATTAATAAATATAAAATCATTTAATATGCAAACAATATACATAGATGCAATGGATGACAAAACAAAGAATTGAGTTGAATTCATACAATCTATCTATATGCATATCTATGGAACTATTGGATCCCCTATTCCACATGTTTACATTGGTTTCAACACAATAATGCAATGGATGACACAACAAAGAAATTAAGTTGAATTCATATAATCTATTTGTTTGTGTGCCTATGAAACCTTTAGATCTCCTCTTCCACATGTCTACCAGCATTTCAACACAATACAGATGAGAGTTAGGGATGAGGAGTTTGTGTGTCCCTTGAATTGACTCTCTGAGATGTTTACAAGGGTTTGAACACAATGGGAATGAGGAGCTAGGCCTGAGGAGTGTGTGTGGGGTACACTAATGTAAAGAATACATGTGGACATGCTATACAATAAAGCATATCAAATTTAATATGGTGAATAGGGAGTAATAATAAATGATAGGATTTATTCAACAATCAATTAGTGGGACTTATACATCAAATAAAATTAAAAATTAATTTTTTTTTTTCCAGAAATGGTTTATTCAAAAATCAATTATTGGGACTTATACATAAAAAAAAAGGTTTCCAAAAATCTCTTAAGATGCGAGCTATAATAATTTAGCTATAGTGATAATGCTAGTTGAGTAGGATCTTTATGCATAATGTCAATATAAATTATGGTTAAGTAAATAATGTAAAAAGAAATGTGAAAAACTTTAGAGCAAGTAGTTAGTAACATTTTAATAGCGGACTAATTTTTGCTTTTGTTTACTAGGTTATGTGAGTGTTGAGATGACCAACACATTTAACATGTGCCTTGAGTAGGCGAATTCTAGGGTATTTACGATGTCAAGATCACTCAAGGATCTCAGGTGACTTGGGCCACATTAACAAGGATTCCATGGCCCTTAACATGGCTAGATTTTTGCCCATGAAATTCCAGAGAATGCCTTAAAAAATACCCTATCACCTTTTACTCTATAACCTATGAACTAATATTTAAAATTGTATTTTTTCCAATATATA
>APFE030407352.1:0-19096 GCA_000404065.3 Pinus taeda | reverse complement strand
AGGATTGGTAAACTCAAAGATTAGGCTCATAAATTTAAGGTACTATTTCACTATGTCAAAGGAGTGAATGATTAGCAGCAAGATAGTAACTTGAGACTCTTCACTCAAAATGATGCTTTGAAGAGAAAGAATAGACAACTTTTGACATGGAAAGAAACCAGGACTCGTCCTGCAAAAAGGATCAATGCTCAAAAGTTAGCCAGGAAGTTCACCAAATGTTCAGTGCCATTGAAAAGAGGACTTGAAGCCTTGGTCAATGCAGTTTGCCTTTGACCAGACAATTAGGTGATTCAATCTCTTTTTGGTTCGAGATGCATGAGGACATGCATCACCACAAGTGTGGGGGAGATGTTGGACTCTTTTTTTGTCTCTACTCATACACTTTTCATACTACTTTTTTCCCTATTTTAACCTATAGTTGAACTCTTTTCATGTCATTTTGACCTCCTTGTGCCTGGACTATACCAAATTCCCATCCAAGGTAAAAGAATTACAAATGGTATTGTTTTAGATATTTTTATGATCCATATTAGGTAGTTGAATGTGTGCTTGTTTGTTTACTAATTATTATGGGTGATAGATGTGAAGATTGCTCTCACAAGGATCTAATACTTCTTCATCAAAAGAGAATTTTGCACTCAAAGAAGGAACTGCACTTAAGGCAGCAATCTAGAATTGCACTCTAGGAAATTACACTTGAAGATTTGAACTTAAGGACAAGCAAGATGGTCAACATGACCTCATCAAGTTAAATGAGGAAGATTGATGCTTCTTATGCATAGCCATCTTTTAGCTTCCAAAACAAAATTCTATCTTATCATTTAGATCTTGTATAGCAAACGGTTGGTTGCTAAGTCTTGATTATAGTGGAAATCAGATTGACATCTCCATGATTTGATTTTTACTAATTGTAATATGTAAACTGGATTATAAATCCTATAGAAACAATGTAGAAGGGATAGATACATGCATACATACTGAGGAATATAAACTCTTTTGTTGTTCTACTAAGATTTATCAATGGAAATTATCTTTACCTTGGTTTTGCATTGAAGAAGAAACTGTGATTGCAAGAGTTTGTAAATGGTTGATATAGTTATCTGATTATGTGCATTTTACTGTAAGTTTCATACCGAGTAGTGGCAAGCGCCCACCACCACTGGGAAATTTAATCCCATAGATAGTAGCTGATTTGATTGCTTTAAGTTTTAATTCATTTCTTTGAATTGTTTTGAAAAGAATTTAAATCTAGTTTCCGACATTTAACTGATTGTGCTAATTTGTTTCCAGATCTTCTGAATTCATTTTGTTTATATAACAACGTTCTAGCATTCTGGCATATCTTGCTCTTGTCTCTGAGTAATCTAGTTTTTGTAAGGTTGGATTTGGTTATATGGTGAATGAGTAGATTAATTAGAATTTACAGTTGATTGGATTGAGCTTTCACTACAAGTTGATCTCAATAAAAATGCATTCCTTTGACTTCTTTTTAGGCACATTCTATTTTCAAAACAAATTAATGGTGAATTTAATGACCTCTGTTCACTTTGTCTTCAACCTAGCGTGTTGATAGCTTTGGTTCATTGCTTCTGATCTAAAATGCATTTCATAGCCTTTGTGTGATTGTTCTATCCCTTGTTGTTGTTGGGCATGGAATCCCCCCTGAAGCATGTTTGGGGCTTAGAGACCATGTTTTGACCAAATAATGTTGTAAAGCCCCGCGAGTTGTGAGCACGGAAGTATGTTAGGATCATAGGGTTGTCCGCCCTAGTTTGTAATTTAATGTCGGCCTACCCATGGTCTGTGGACCATGGGATTGTATAAATAGAGTGAGTCTCTAAGTGTAAAAGAGAATTAGAGAGGGTGAAGCATGAGATAGCAAAGTAGAAGCATAGGGAAAGTGTATACGTGTGTCTTGAGTCATAGGGTAGGAGAAGGTTCTGCAGCTGAGTGCGTAGAGACCTAGTAGTCTGTAGCTGAGTGTGCAGACTCCTGTAGCTGAGTGTGCAGGTTGGAGTCGAGTCTGTAACCAAAGAAGAGAATAATAAAGAGAAGTTTTATCCAAATTTTGTGTATCTATTCTTGAGTTATTACATGTTTGATATCAATTCCAAATATATTGTTTATTTACTGCGTGCATTTGTATGAATGATTTATATCGCTAAGTATACTTTACACATGCAAGTAAGCTAAGTTAATCAAATAATGGTGGAATACTAGTAAGGGCTTGGGAAATAATAGTGCTTGACCCTTGAGTAGGGCTACACAAAGGCATCATCACAGGCTGTGAGGTACGAGTAAGTTCGAGTAGCGACATGCCCGCAGGGTCGAACCGCAAGCCACTTAAACTCATCAGAGATCTGCAGGATGCAAAATCCTAGTTCTAGCACCCTCCCATACTACTTTGGGTGAGACCTCAGTCCATGCTCCATAGACTATTGCTGAAAGGGCCAGTAGTACTGGGATTTGTTTGGCTAAATCAACTGCGAACCTAGGTTAGGCCCCAACAAGACAACAAATGGTTATGTTGCGGGGACATGGATCTACATAAGAGATGTATGATGTCGTGTTACTGGAATTTGACAAAGAAAGAGATTGTAGGGTGGTTGGACAGAAAAATTCACGAGTTCGCGACACAGGAAAATAGGAATTCGCGAGTATCGAAGGATCATTGGTTAGAGTGTTACTTATATACAAAAATCCGTGAAATTTTCTTTGCATCCTTCCCCTCAGAGTTGTACAAGTGGATTGCAAAGCTCACAAATAGTCAAGGAAGGTGTAGGCTCGACAAACCGATTGTGTGGACTCCAGAGTTAGTGCACAGACTAGAAGCATCAGAAGATAATATCACGCCTACTATGGACCATTGGATCGATCAAATTATAGGAGATTTTATCATTACATTCACGGTAGATACTTTAGTTAGCTACAGTGAGGCAGAATGATGCTTCCTCAAAGTACCGCAAGGTAAGTACATTAAATCTTTGAACACTTGGATTAAAATGCTATTGTGTGAAAAGTAGGTTATACGAATAAATTGATGTGTGGGGCTATGCAAAGTGGGAGGATCTATAGAAATGAAGATAGAACAAAGATAGAAAATAGCCCCTTGATTTCACCTTGGCGAGAAAGTGAGGAAGAGCTCGTGAAAGTTTCACCAAGAAGTGCAATCAGTCTGATAAGGCAGTGAATTCCTTGCATACCACCTCCACCTACACCACCACTAGTTTCACCATATTAACCCCCATCTCCGCCCACACCACCTCAACCACCACCACAGTTCAATATGGAGAGTGCGATAAAACTGCTGGTGCTCAAAGGAGTAGGGAACGAAGATCTGTACCAATTTTGGTTTGTGGTAAAGGCTATATGGGAAGCACAAGGAGTCATGGGTGACAACATAAAGAAGGAAACACTAGTAAGCATGTTGCAGGATCGTGCACTGACATGGTACATTAAGCATTCCAATGACAATCCAAATGCGGGGATCGCGAATATCCAAGTTGCACTGAATAGAGAATTTAGCAGGCCAAAATCGGAGACACAATTGATTATTGAGTTTAAGGAAATCACAATGCTTCTAGGAAAGACACCTTGGGAACTAGATCAGAGACTAAAGGGCATGGATCGTGAATCCAACATGACCTTGATAGATGGGAAACACCGCACATGGTTTGTATCATCACTAACACTGCATCTAAGGACAACGTTGTCACAGCAGAAGTTATCCACCAAGGGTAAAGCTTTGGATATTGCAATGAGATTGCATGAGACCCCAACACAAGATCCTGTCCTGGGAGTCCAAAAAATCCATGCACAACTGAAAAACTTGTGTCTGGAGATGCAGAGTTTGAAACAAAATAGGGCAACTCGCTGAGATGTGCGTAAGGAGGTATGGTGCATAAAATGCAAAGGCCAAGGGCATGACAAGGACATTTGTCCAGTCTTCGCGAACTACCTAGCAGGAGGAGGGCCAATTCCATTGAGACTAGAGGCACAAGCAAGGCCGAGCATGACACTTGCTTTATGGTGCATGATTTGTCAGATAGGAGGGAAGCACACTATAGACAACTGTCACCTATTACAGAAGTATACACAGACGTCCTAGAAGTTGTTCTGTAATTCCTGCAAGTCAATAGGCCATGATAAGCATACCTTTAGAAGTTATCAACAAATGATGGATCAAACTCCTACCTATAGAGTTTAGACCAAAACATGAGCCCTCGATCAAAGTATAGGGATGATGCACATTGGATTTCAGGGGCATGGATGATGTCAAGGTGGCATCAGACTAGGAAGGGATCACGGATAGTTGATTTGTTACAATTGCGGAGGGCTAGGGCATTGTGCCCGCTATTGTACAAATTCGACGAGAGCATCATGTTTATATTTCACTCAGTTTGATCATGAGACGGAGGACTGTCCCACACTCATAGCGAGGTTGTGCGATAAAGGAATACTCTAGCCTCCCTTGACTCAGAACCTACAAATGATGAGGTCTGAGCCACTGGAAGAGGAATCGAATGTAAATATCATGCTCCAAAGTAGTATCACGATAGGAGATGACAAAGGAAAGTAACCCGAACAGAGTGCTTGGGTTTGCAAGGCTCCTACCAAGGAACCAGAGTTCGATTTGGAGAGCGCAAAAGAGACATTCATGGAAGCTAAGAAGAGCTTCACAGAGGCCTCCACTTCAGGTAGTAAAGACAAACTAGAACCGGAGATGGACCTTTCAATGCCTACTACCTTTCTGGAGACATGCATGAAGCTACTACATGACAACAAGGTGGTAAAGGGACTGCAAGAACTCATCACTAGGTGCGCCGGGTTAGGAGAACCACGCATAGTCTGGAAGCTCAGGAAGCACACAAGGCGAATAGGAAGAGAGATGAGATTGACTGTGCAAATCGGGGAATATGAAATGGATCAAGTGATTTTGGATCTAGGATCAGACGCGAACGTACTTCCAAAGAAGACATGGGAGCGCATGGGTAGGCCTGCATTGCAATGGTCTCCTATTCAATTACAAATAGCGAACCCACAGAAGATCCTATCGATGGGAAGATTGTAGGGAATAATGATAGATATCAAAGGTGCGAGCACACTTTCAGATTTCAAAGTGATAGAGATTGTCGATGAAATCAATCCCTATCCCATGCTATTGGGAATAGATTGGGCCACTAATATGAACAGAGTGATAATTCTAAAGAAGCACAAAATGAATTTTGAGAAGAAGTCACTGCGCTTAATGGTACCTTTAGACCTTGCGGAAGGATCATGCTACATAGAGCTAGTGCGCGAAAATGATCTAGACTGTATCTACAAGATGACCGCGTAGGAATAGGACTAGGTGAATCCAACAGTGGATGGCAGGATTTCACGGGAGCATGAAAACTCCTACACATCAGATTCAGATGAGGAAATAGAATGATGGCAGAATTGGTTACATGAGGTAACCACGCTCAATTGCAACATGATGGTAAGATCACTGCGCTGTGTGACAATAGAGGTAAGGGATCTAGCTATGTATGACAGGTTGACAATGGTGGATGAATTCCTAAACAAATTTGAAAGAGAGGTGCCAGAATAACAGCGTTTTGATGCTCTGAAATGGGCACTAGACGCTACGCCCGAAAGAAGGTGGGGTACACATCAAAGAAGTTTTGAGAACTGGCGCGACTGTAGAAGAATGATGCTTATGCTATTTGGAAAGCCTCATCTATGGATGAAAGTCAGGTATGATGGGCAAAATAGCTTGCGCGACCACCTGTCCAGATGGGTACAAGTGTATGGTACACAACCTACACGAATGCACACTGTCCTCATGATAGGAAACGGGAACAAAAAGTAGGAGCAGGCAAGACGAGGGTGCGAACGGTGAAGTATGATAAGACCAAGTGCGCCAAAGATTATCCATGGGGAAGCCATTGACAGAGGGTTGCACTACGACATGGATTGGTCGGAAAGTGACTATTGGAGTCACTATTCACGATGGTATGCTCAATTTGAGGCTAAATGGAGTGGGCGACGGGCATTTAAGATGCGATTTATGGGCAAGATTTAGGAAAATTTGCTGCCAAGAAAGCATTAATGGCCCAAAATTGGTGGGAATGGTTGAATTCGAATTCAAAAGGTGCTATAAAACACAAAGGGATAACCAGTAAACAACAATTGGTCATTTGAGAATTGAGAAATTGAGCAGAGCACTGAGCATTACGAGCTGAGCGATAATTGAGCCCCTATGTTCGCGAGTGACAAAATACAACCTAGATACAATGATAGCAACCAAGGATGGTTTGGGAATTGAAGACATAACCACCAGTGAGGCCACGTAGACCCCAATGGTGGAGGATGTTCCAGAAGGTGTCGAGCTTGTGATAGAGATCCCCAAATCATCACGTACACTAAGACCCAAGAAGGATAAACAGGCAATGGCTCTAGTACGCATGTCCCCGAGGAACCTGCTACACAACAAGCTATCAATGGAAGAAAGAGGGAAAGTTGTCATGATCAACATAGATGAGGAAGAAGAAGATCTGTAGGCCCTGACCATCACAGCCAAAATAGATGAAGATATGGAGGAGGATATTCAACCTATACTCTCTACAACAAAATTGCCTACATATGTCCCTTCGCAGAAAGGGAAGACCAACATATCGAAGGACCTAGATGAAACCAAGAGTTCACTCTAGACTTCGCTCCTCCCAAATGACATAGTGTTTGAAGGCACACACCTAGGCTGCATGTCAACCATGAAGTTTGAATATTGGGACCTCGCTGACCGTGAGAAGTTCCCTCACCTAGAGACTGGGAACCTCATGAAGCAGAACACTGAGGGGGTGGTGACAACATTAGAGTTGTGGAAGTGACTATGCAATGTGGAAAAGGCCAGGTTGTTGCACTTACTATGGATACCACATTTCCACCATGTTCCCATCACCATTTTCGTTATCAGGCAGTTACTCTGCATGGTGCATGATGGGCATCTGTGGCTAGAAGAGCCTGTTCCCATCACGGAAGACCTCATTCACCACATTTCTTAGCTCCCCTGAAAAGGAAAGGACCCCACAACCATAGCCAAAGGAAAGGGTAGTGATTTGGACCTTGTAGAAGCCATGAAGACAAAATACAAGCTAGAGAAGAAGAAGAGGGGCTACGCCATCTCCAACATCAAGGACAAAGGAGTACACGTAGCAACGCAACTCATGGCCAGAAAAGGTATGAGGAAGTGCCGCACCGATGAGGTACTGGCACTGGTGGTTGCACTGGGCGAGCAGTTGGCAGAGGGGTCTAGCTCAACTAGTCTGAATTCCTTTACGAGGAATTTTTGAAGAACTATCATGAAGCCTAGGAGTAGGGTAAAACCTTCCATTACACATGGTTGTTGTTATCCATAATGCTCATGGTAGGGGAACTACCGGAGGAGAGTCAATTCCCCAGCATTGACAGTGAATTACCGAAGGCTGCGAAGTATGCTTCACTCTGGGCCACAAAGGACGCGAAATGGATATGTGACACCAAAATATTCTGGGTGCTCATGGAGATGAGCATTCAAATGTGGTTCAATCGGAGGCAATGCCTATCACCTACGGTGTACAACAGTCTGCAAAGTTTTGCAGAATTCAAAGTCAGCATGCATAATATATACATCAGGGCGTGAAAGGATACAATGAAGTAGTGGATGAAGCTCCCTTTTATAGCCACTGATGATGCTATCTTCACTGTCTTCGAGACATGGCCTCCAAAATGGTGGACCCCAGATTTGGAAAAACTTGAGAAGGCAACAACACAGAAGAAGAAGGACGATGCCAAGTTGCACATCACACAATTAGTCGAGAAAAGGCGGAAGGAAACAACAGTAGCTAAGGAAAGGGCAGCGCGAGAAGCAACACAGAAAGCCGTAGAACAGAAAAAGGTTGCAAAAGCAGCAACAACAGCACAGGTGGCATAAGAAGAAACAATGAAGGTGGATGAGGACCAAGCAACATCCTCATAGGGGCAATAGGCAGAGGAAGCATAAATAGCAGAAGGAAGCGTGGACCTAGGGACTGCGTCCACATAGCTAAAGCACCCACATATGCTGGAGAGAGCAAGACTAAGGAAGAAGGTCAAAGCCTCGAAGTTGGCCATTGACCTGATCACCTTAACCAAAGGTGACCTCCATGACATCGACGAGATGGTTCACGATGTCAGAAATGAGGCCCTTCAGGATTTTATGCAAGACCAACAGATTATGTTGGGGGCCCTCAAGGCACAACAACAGTAGTTGCAGCTGCGGCCCCCTCAGGTGGGTACCCTTTCGACCCACCTCAAAGCAGGATCCTTGGCAGCAGAGCAAATTCTACGCGCATGGATGGAAAACATAATAGTATTACCGAAAGGGGCTCTAGTAGAAGAAAATGATACCGACATATTTGTGGTCAACATGATCAAAGGCCTTGGCCTTAATTTGGCTGCCCTTCCATTAGAGACACTGTATCTACTGCAGGATGGGATGATGGTAGAGCTGCATGCTAGGGAGAGCCACGCGATCCAAGTTCTCAGTGAACAAAAGATCAACATGGAACAACTTAGTCTACAGCGCGACGAATTGGTGTCGCAGAACCAATAGTTGGTGCAAGCGGTAGATGATTCTTGCCGACGCGTCCCAGAGTTGGCCATCCCAGCAGATCTACCAGTAGAGGTACAGATTCATAGGTTAGTAACTGGAGTCCGTGAGGCTAGAGAGGAAATGACCAAGGTTCAATAGAGCTGAATTTTCAAATCGTCGAGCTATGGTTAAAGGCACAACCTGCCACTCCCCCGGAGGTCCGAGAACAACACATTAGCATTATTGCAACGAGATTAGAAGAAATTGGAGGTGCAGTGCAAGACTATACCACTTTTTTGGAGCAAGCACTTAAAGTCCTCACAACTCTGCAGGAGGACCCCAACATCTAGCGACTAGAGACAAAGGCTCGAGAACTTCAGCAGTAATACAACAGTGTCAAAGGAATTGTGCAGACAATAGTTCTCACTGAGCGGCTTGCAAGGATGCAGCAAGCCAAGGCACTGAAGGAACAGGTGGATGAGGCGAGACATAAGGAGGTAGTTCTCAAAGCGCACGTTCAACCATGGATTGACGAGGCTTTCACTATCACGAAAACATCAAAGGAAATCTCGCACACATAAAATGGATGCACACGTTAATGCAAAGAAGTGGCCCAGACACAAAGGTCTCAGAACAGAGGATGCAATAGATTCAGTAAGTAGTGGCTCAGTGCGCTGCCAACTCTAGCACTATTCAAGGACAGTTGGAGGAACTCCATGCCAAGATTGCCGCGCCTATAGAGTCACTCAAGGGTGAGTCATGATGTTTTTGTTGGGGGCCTATTGGGCATGGAATCCCCCCTGAAGCATGTTTTGGGGCTCAAAGCCCATGTTTTGACCAAATAATGTTGTAAATCCCTGCGAATTGCAGGCGCGGAAGTATGTTAGAGTTATAGGGTTGTTCACCCTAGTTTGTAATGTAATGTCAGCCTACCCATGGTCTGTGGACCATGGGATTTATAAATAGAGTGAGGCTCTAAGTGTAAAAGAGGATTAGAGAGGGCAAAGCATGAGACAGCAAAGTAGAAGCATAGGGCAAGTGTCTACGTGTGTCTTGAGTCGTAGGGTAGGAGAAGGCTCTGCAGTTGAGTACGCAGAGGCCCAGTAGTCCATAGCTAAGTGCGCAGACCTCTGCAGTTGAGTGTGTAGGGAAAAGGTGAGTTTGTAACTGAAGAAGAGAATAATAAAGAGAAGTTTTATCCAAATTGTGTGTATCTATTCTTGAGTTATTACATGTTCGATATCAATTGCAAATATATTTTTTATTTACTGTGCACATTGGTATGAATGATTTATATTGCTAAGTATACTTTACGCATCCAAGTAAGATCAGTTAATAAACTAACGGTGAAATACTAGTAAGGACTTAGGTAATAATAGCGTTCGACTCCTGAGTAGGGCTGCACAAAGGTAGCATCGTAGGCTGCGAGGTACAGGTAAGTGCGCGTAGCGACGTGAGAGTAGGATCGAACCGCCGAACACTTGAACTCATCAGACATCTGCAGGGTGTGGAAACTTGGTTCTAGAATCCCCCCATACTACTTCGGGTGAGACTTCAATCCCTGCTCCACATACTGTTTCCGAAAGGACCAGTAGTACCAGCATTTGTTTGGCTAACTCACCTCCGAACCTAGGTCAGGCCCCAACAAGCCAACGGTTTCATAGCAGCGTTACCCATTCGTGGGCATAACCCAAATTACAAGCCTGTACACATGCCTTTCTGAGTGAATTACACAGTGATCATTTTAATTCCTCCATAAAAACCCAATTGCAAATACTTCGCTGAGCTCGAAGAATACTTAATCAATGTTGTGTGTAAGGTTTATTCAGTAAGAGAAGTAGAATTCACAGTGTAGAGTATCAACTGATCGATCTCATAGAATAATTGAAGCTTAACATAAAAATATCAGAACTGTCAACTGAACTTGGTATTATAATGATTGGGATAATTGAGTTGTTGAGATAGTTAATTCCACTTTCTATTTCCATTCATAACTTGCAAACAAGAAGAGCATATGTTAAGAATTAATAATCGATTTCCATAACAAAATTGAAGAATAGTAGTTACTGGTGGATCATTTCTCTCTTTGACTGATTGGATCAGGTAGAAGATTACTTTTAGCTCCAATTTCTATTTGAAACAGAGTATAGGTTTGGAGTGACATAGGTTTATCAGTTTGAAGACAAGCTTTCATTGGTTTGCTAAGAAGAGTTGGCATCTCATTTAGTTAAGTTTTCCTTTCATGATTCTTGAATGCTAGAGGTTGTATATTGTTAAGCTAGGGTTTGGTAGCAGATTGAAATTTATTATATCCTCTTAATTTCAGGCATAGGATTTAGATTGTACTTAGTCAAATAAGCAATATGATTGAAATAGGTTTTTAGTTGGAAATTCTTCTGAGTTGTGCCCAAGAGTGAAGCTTATCATAGAGTCCTAAATATTTAAAGCTACCTTTGAAAAAATTAGTTTCAAGTCTACTTACCTTTCGAACATGGTTGAAGTAGATTAGAATTCGCAACCTTTCATTCAAGAGTAGTATAGGTAACAGAATTATGGTTTTCTTTAGGTTTTTAGGGGATTTGAGTTATTTGAAAAACTGTTTTAATTGGAAGTTTTTTCTTAGCATATATCTTGTGATTCAGATTGGGATTTCATAATAGTTTTAAAGTATAGGTTCATTAAGAGTTTCAAAGTTGAAATTTGATTATTGATTCTGTTTGCTAGAATTTGATGAATCGTGTGATAGGTTCAGCTAAATCATTTTATAAAGGAAACCATTAGAACTTTGACCAAGAAATAAATTTAGAAAGTGTAGTACAACTCATGTTTACAAGTCTGGATTAAATCTCTTAACACTAAGAAAACAAGCATGCAAGAAAACCACTGAAAGAAAAAACTACTCCTACTTCTACAATGATGGTACATGGGCCTGATCACATGAAGTGATACTTCCAATGCAGGCACAGGCACACTGGTAGACCTATGTTCATGACGGCTTGGTCTGCGAGCAACCCAGTTGTGCGAACCAGCAAGCAAGAAAGATATAACAATGAAGAAAACCACACTTCGTTATTCAAAGTGTCCATGGGACGTAAGTTGGTGCATGTGCATGACGGGCAGTCCACGGACTTATCATGGTGCTGTGTGACACAAAGTTCAACTCTGAAGCATAAGAACACTCTTGACTGTGACATGCAAGCAAAAGAAAGAAACAAAGAGTAACTTGCATCATGCACGATTTCTTGCAATCTAACACTCCTCCAATGGCTGAGCAATGGGATCGTGTAGTTCGAGTGGAGGAAGTAAAATCTGAGTGTTAGATTGATCTTGAGTGCATACATATGAGTGACGAAGATCCTTGAGTGTTTGAAAAATTTCCTGATCGAAAGCGAAACCAACCTTAGGACAGTGAGGGTCCGACATAACCATAAGCTCGAGCTGAAGTGCCTCGACAGTTTATGGGGTTTCAACTTTGTTGATAGATGGATCTTCATAGACCATTGGCTTAGATGGATTAACAATAAGTGAACCAACATTGTGATCAGATGATGAGGTGAAGAGATCACAACAACCAAGATCCAAAAATTCAGGATGTTGGTCAGCATCCTCATGGTTGGATGAATCACACAGAGGGGTTACAGATGAAAAGTGAACAACTCATCCTCTATGTTTCTAAAAAATACAGATGAAGGATCAAGTGGATTTTCAATGAGTAACTTATCCTGTCCATTTTTGAATGATGGACTAACATATGGCTAGTCCTGTGAGTGATCAACAATTAGGGCATCCATGGATGAAGATACACATGCAAAATCATGGATGGCAGGTTCACCAAAGAGGTTAGGAAAGAACGGCGGGGACTCGACAGAAGGGAGTCATCCTTCACTGAGTGTTGATGCTCAAGCTCCCACTCATACTCTTCATGAATGACAACGCATGTTTTTTGTGCAAAACTAACTCCGTCAGTGGGTTGTTCCTCGTTCACAACAAGTGAAGAGTCTGGAATGGATGAACATAAGAAAGTACCATCCCGAGGAACACCTGAGTGCAAAGACAGAGGTCGAAGAAAATAATGCATATGAGAACTCGAAGGACTCACAACCAAATCTACGCAAAAATTGATTGGAGTGATGTTGGGAGAGCACGAAGGATGAATAGGTGTGTGAGCATGATCCTCAACATCACTGGGTAGTGGTGGAGCTGCTGAATGAGAGGGAGGTAGAAAATCAGTGCCCGATCCCACATGAGATTGCACAATTCCATCAATGAAAAATGTTGAGTGAGGCTCAATATCAAGCTTCCTCTTGGGATGGGCATATTTCTTAAGTTAATACTTGAACTGGTCCCAAATATAAGCAAATTTCATCTGGATCTTTGGAGCTTGAAACTGCAAGTCACGGAAGTGCTGTCAAAAATCAATAACAGATTCATTCGGAGCCCTCCGTTGCTATAGAAGTTTCCGGTCAAGATATTCTGGATCAATATGATAGAATGTGTCTTCAATGAGATCATAGAAGTGCTGAAATGAGTGCACAGTGTCAGCCAATAGGCTGAGAACCCAACGAAATGGAGATTCGTGAAGTGTGTATGCAAGTAACAAAACAACCTGTTCGTCAGAAAACTCATCTTCCTCATAGATCATGAAAAGAAAGTTATATAAGTTCTCATGCCAGGCCACTTCACCTTCACCATCATATGTGTGAGTGGACAAGAGATCGAAAAGCTTCCCCAAGATGGAGATATCTTCATGACTCAAAAAACACCTCGGGGGAAGAAGAGTGCAAGACTCCATGAAAGATATGCAAAGGTTCAAAATTGGATGAGAGGACACAACTTGTCATCAGGTCCTCCTTCTAGCGCAAGAAATGTTGACGGTGTTGGACCCACCAACATTTCAAGGGGATCTCCATGATAAGAAGTCCCAATTAGATCTCAGACTGTTTGGTGTAGGAGTCCCAGCTTTGGGTCATAGGGTAATGCCTTCTCTGTGGTGTCGCACAGAGGCAAGTACAATAATTCTATCAGCAAGAATGGTGTGACTGATGTAGTGAGTCAAGGAAGGTGTATGGAGGTTCCAACACTTCGAAAGGGGAAGGAGGTGAAGGTGAGTTCTAGGTTGAAAGGGATCAGTCCCAACTTGGCTAGGAACACCCAACACAAAGGAAATGCATAATTTCCGGCAGAGCAGTCCACTCGGATCTGACAATCACATCATACAAGGTAATATAACATGTACAACACTCATGGATCAGTCTAAGATGAGTGTGATGGTTGTTATAGCAAGGTTCAAGTGAAATGTCTGTCTAATGTCTAGCAGAGTAGTCGATAGGGACGGTGACAACATTAACAACATATGCAACACATTAACAACAAGATTCATATAATTGCATGTGAATCAGTTCATACACAAGCATGTAAGTTAAACAACACATATCATTAAAGTAACCAAAGTAGTCCAACTACAATAACAACATATGCATGAAAATGTGTTGGCCCTTATTATATAAAGAAGTGTAAGTCATAATCATACAATACATCCATGCAAACCTGCTAGCCCCAACAGTGGAATGCTACAGCCACATCTATGTGCTCCTCCAAAGAGATGTACTAGCTCTGTGTAGTGGAGAATCCAAGGCGTGTTACAATACTGTCCAAGCCTTCTTCAAAATAGCCTTAGTAGAAGCTTGGCTAACCAAAAGCCTATACAATGAGTTATGAGGGACTATTTATAGCAAAGGTTGGGGTGACCCTTGACATTCACCTTTGTGAAAGTTCAAATACCCTCATGACTCTTCAACTACTTTATGACTGTTACATCCAACTATTGACACTTGACTTACACTTGACATGAGTCAACATTACAATGAACATGTACTCATGTGAGACAACATGGCTTGAGCATGCCTTGCAAGACATCAGTGACAGTCGATCCATTGTGGTGAGACCAACTCTTTGATGTTCTTGTGATGGTGAAGCTGGTGAGTTGATGCCAAGCTTGGTCATTTGTGATGGTGTGCATTCACCTCATGGTGACATCTTGCTGAACCAAACTCTTCCTTCCGTTGCAACTGGTGCATTGGTTTTACCCCCTTCATCCACCTTGTCAGCTAACATGCACATGGTCTTCTTGGGTGTGCCTCCAACAGCACACTGATGCATAGTGTCCGTGCTGATATTCAAGTGTGTGCTGGTGGTCATGCACATCAACTTGTTGAAGTATATGTTTGGATCCAAATGGACTTGCTTCTTGTCTTAGCCTTGGTGAGTGTGTTGAATGGGTTGGATTGCATACGTGTGCACAATGACATGCATGATATTGAATCCCTTGCATGCGATCAACCACACTACTCACCATATCTGCTCTGTGTTAGCTATTGGGATGGATCTTTAACTTGTCTAGGCACAGTTTCATCTGTGAGTGAACTTTGTGCCCACTACTTTTCCTGATCCTGTTGCAACGCATTCATCTATCTACGTAGCTTCATGTTCTTCCTGAGTTGCTGCTTCATCACATGAAACTCTTTCTTTGTTACATCTTCTACCTTCACGCGATCTTCATGCTTGACGTCACTCCATTTTCGGAGTCTCCAAATTTGCTTTCATCATCAATGAACTTGCTTGAGCTTGCAACCTTGTTTCACCTCCGTTTTGTCAACAACCCTCCTCTTGCATTCATTGAATTTGGTATGTTGTCTTCATCTGTTGTTCATGATGTAGCTCACTGTGATACTGCCACTTGATGTCCTTGTCTACAAATAATTTGACGTCTTCATGAGTAGGAAAGCTCATAGACACTTGATCAACTGCATCCCCAAGCATGCTTTGAACGGTGTCCTCATCTTTTCTCTCTTGGAAACCACTGTACCTTTACTACTGAGAGGAAGATGAAAACCTGTGATACCTGGAGACATGGCAACACTCATAGCAAGCAATCTGTTAGCCGAAAACCAAAATGAACATGAGAACTGACTTGCAACATACCTGGGTGATGATCATGAAGGTTGTGCAATTTCGGCCAGGAGGTTGGGAGATCGATTGCCAAGACTGCTCAAGGCACAGTCTGGACTGCTAGGAGACTAGCTAACTACTAGAACTATGCAATGCACAGTCTAGTGGGCTACTAACTACTGGGATTGTGTAATGCGTAATTCCAGCTGGGAAGGACTACTGGCCTAGGGACAAATTTGTGTAATTTCTTGGGCCAAGCAGCCACTGTCCTCCAGAAATGATCGAAACAATCTCGTAGGTTAGTGTCAGGCAAGAATGCACAAATATAGAGAGGAAGGTGAGCCTTCCTTTCCCAAATTGCGTAATGCAGCCTTGGTGAAGGCAAAGCTCGGGCCAAGGTTGGCCCGACTCACCAATGAGTGACTACAATCAAGTATGTCAGTGAATACATGGCGACACTAAGTGATAGCATAAGCAATTGACAGTGCATGCAAAACATGAATGAAAAATTTGGAAAAAAGATCAACATGCATGTGGGTGAGGCAATTTGATGGCTGGGCGAACATTCGTGCAAAACAGTTTCATGCATGTGACAGGAGTTAGATAGCAAGAAAAATTGAAACAGAGCTAGGAAAAGCTAATGTATATGTAAATGATAGCAAGCACTCAAAGAAATCAAGAAAACAATACTCCTACAAGAGAAAACACAAAAAGTGACAGAAATGTAGCACAAGGCATGGGAAGCAGTATTACCCCAAAACAACTTAGCTTAATGTGCCGATTGCTCCTAAATGTGATGTGGGATGTCAGAGCTACAAGGTTGATGCGAGGAATGAGCTCTGCAGTGTCTGGTTGATGAGTTTGATCACATCGAGGTTGTGATAGACATGCCATGAATCTATGGGAAGTGACACTTGGTGGGAGGTTTCAGAATTGCTCCTTGCATGTAACCTCCAACTGCTAAACATAAATCCCTGAAGCAAGGGATGCCTTTGCATGTTGTCTTGGGAGAAGTAGTCCATGCATTTAAGTCTATTTTTCTTAGTCCCGAAGGGAACTAGTCAACTCAGTTGCACATGGAAGAGAATGCTCGACCACTAGAGAAAAATGTGCATTTCTGGCTAGCAGCTGGGTTGGCTGCCTAGGATATTTGCACAAGTTCTGGGCAGAGTAGTTGACTATTTCCCAAATTTGTGAAAATCCTAGGCCGAACATCCTTCTACTGGGAAAGTTTACGCAAATCCTACTGGGAGGGTTGGCTGGCATGATTGCGCAATCCTAGAGACCAGTAGGTTGGAAGAGAAGATTGCTCAATTCCTAGAGGGAAGTCCAGTTTCCCTTAGGAAATGCACAATTTTCAAGGAGAGGCTACTCAACCTGTATCTATAAAAATTCCAGGTGATAGCCGTTGAGGGGAATGGATCAAGTTGTGACCGATAGGCTATCTTTGTGCAAGAAAGACACTGAATCTTGTGAACATGATGAAGCAAGGCAATCTACTATGAAGGTTGGAAGCAAGGCTCCAAAACGAGGCTAAGGAAAAAATTTTGACATTGGTTGTAGCCGCTACAACATACCCATAATTTAATTCATTGTAAGATAGCCAAGGAATTGAATTGATTTCTATATCAAATACCAAAGTGTAAAATGACAGTTGCAAATGGAGGAACTATAAATTTCTCAAGAAGTGCCATAATAGAAATTTAACCATGGGGAATATATATTGAATAGCCCAATGCTTTCCATTCCAATGGGTGGTACTAATCTTTTATTATGGATCCAATGGTTACAATCTTTGGGCACAATATATTTTAATTTTTAAGACTTTTTCTTGATTTTTTTTTAGGAATGAAAGGAAATTGAATTAAGAAGTATCATAGGGGAACCAAGTAAGATAATCCATTTTAATGGTATGAAAAAGCTTTTGAAGAAGGGAGAACAAGGCATAATTGCACAATTATGCTCACTTGACATTCAAACAATGAAATCATCTATTTCTCCAGATCCCCAAAGAGTCTTGGACAATCATTCCAAGGTATTTGAGACTCCCAAAGGTCTCTCACCTATTCATGATCATGATCATGCTATTCACTTGATTCCAGGAAATGTTCTACCAAACATAAAACCTTACATATATCCTTTACCCATAAGAGTTAAATTGAACGTATGGTTGCAGAAATGCTAGAGGTATGTATAATTCAACCTAGCCAAAGTTATTTCCCTTCTCGAGTATTATTGGTGCACAAGAAGGATGGATCATGGTATATTTTTCCATATTATAAAGATATCAATAAGCTCACTATTAAAGATAAATTCCCCATTCTAGCCATTTATGAATTCTTGGATGAATTACATGGAGTAACTTACTTCACCAAGTTGTATCTTCATTCCAGATATCATCAAATTAGAATGAAAATAGAAGTCAAAACTCATGAAGGTCATTATGATTCTTTGTTCATGCCTTTTCTCCTTTCTAATTCACCTTCCACATTTCAAGGTTTGATGAATTCCATTTTCGAATCCTTCCTTAGAAATTTTGTGTTAGTATTTTTTGATGATATGCTAATTTACAACAAGTCTTGCAAAGATCATGTTGAACATGTTGACAAGGTGCTTAAAGTACTGGAGAAGAAATAATTGTATTATCTTCAGAAGAGTAGAAAAAATGGGTCACAAAGATGTTGAGTTATGAATTGAAATCATCTACAAAAACAGAAGCTAAATGTGTGAAAAATTATGAATCCAACAAATCAGAAATCCTACTGCAATAAACTGATTTGCATTACCTAGTGTTCTTTAGTTTAACAAGTTATTTTCATAATTACTCATAAAATATTAATGCAAATGTTGATTTTGGGTAGCATCAGATGTGCTCCATCCATGAAATTTGGTGGAGAGGTTGGGGAAATTGAGGTCCCCAATACCAAGAAAGTGTTTGGGTAGATTCCAGACAGATCAGGAGATATTAAAATAATTAATATTTTTAATGGAGTCCCTAAGTCTCAACTTAGGGAAAATAAAATATTAATGTGTATTAATATGAATCTGTATTAGAATGGTCCAAAATACATGGATAAAGGTAGATCTAATCTTAGCTATTGATTAGGGACATAATCTCGGGCATTGAGATATCAACAGGAAAACTATAAGAGGAAGCTTGAGGGTCACTTGGAGATGACACCAGAGTGATCAACCATTCTATTATCTAGAGAGGGGTTTGCTAAGAGAGATAGAATCAGTGATCGAGAGAGCAACTGAGGGGCATTGAGTACAGAGAAACAGAGAAGGCCAAGATTGTGTTGGGGGAGCAGTACAACAGCCAAGGAGACTGACCCAGAGCCAACAAGGGCACATGCAGGACCACACAGAGCTAGCCAAGTGCTACGTAGAGCACCAGAGAGGATAGTGTGTCTAATGCAAAGGCCCAAAAAGCTGATGCATGGCCTCCTAGGGCTGACACAATCCAAGAAAGGCTGATGCAGGGCCACCGTGAGATATGTTGGGTTGTGTTATATTCTTTCCATGACTAACCCACGTAGTGAATCGGGGGGTTAGAGG
>APFE030407336.1:0-24989 GCA_000404065.3 Pinus taeda | reverse complement strand
TGGTCAGGTGGCAGCTAAATTCTAGCTGAGGAAATATTCATAAGTAATGGCAGAAACCATAAAACAAATGGTTCAAATATCAGCAGGGCAGGATATCGCCTGCTCTGATACCATGTTAAACGGACATGGGGAGCGAGAAAGATATGAATGATAAAGCATGCATTACATTTTTTATTAACAATTGATATACATTTATAGTACAATATGGTGACCGTTGGGATTCACATCCCAAGGTCTCTTGGAGTACTTAGTCTCTTTAGCTTCCACACTAACCCATTTAGGATTAGGTGTCCAACACATATTGATTCATAGTTATTAAATATAAAAGGGGCATAGTTTTTCTTAGTTGATTCATAGCTTTTGAGGGTTGTTTATTAGATATTTTGAATCTCGATATTTGTGGGTACTTATCCAGTTTATGTAACAACTTTTGGTTTATTTAATGAAAGTTGTCTATTTTTTTCTTGTGAAAAAAATAACTATAAAATGAGTATTCTAACAATATTACATTTTAGTGGAAATTTGCTGGTATAACTTTGGGCAAGATTGTCAAATTTTTTATTTTTTAAAGTGTATTTTTGAATGCTTAATTGAATCCAAAGCTTTAAAAAACCTAACAATTGTGCAAACTATACCAATCAAATCTACTATTCCAACCAATCCTTATTAATTTAAAAATTCCAACCAATCCTTATTAATTAAAAAAATAAAAATAAACCAAAATATTTGATAAAAAATTACCCAATATAAAAAGAATATAAATACTAAAAATACATTACAAATTATTCAACATGGTTTTTAATTTAAGTAATTTTTTTTTTTTTTCTGATTTAAGTTTTGTGCCATATAATGCATATTATTAAAAACATTTAAGATACAAACATGGTATACTAATTAGAAACATTTAAGATACAAACATGGTACATTAATTAATTAATTATCTGTGAAGCGCATAAATTTTGACGAGACGCAAAAATAACCACCAAACCTGGAAATCACTAAGGCCATTTCCTCTCCGAGCTGCCGGCTAAGGAGCCGACCACCTCCAAACTGTCACTCGATATTTTATTTTGTTCACTGTTCATCACTATGTACACATCCACTCTTCTTCGATTGTCCTCATCAATTTCCATATCATTCGGCTTATTCTTCGATTGCCCTGATCACTTATTATATCATTCGGCTTTGTATTCAATTATTGGGAAGGTTTCAGAAGCTTCATTGCAATTCCCAGAGGTAACTCCCACTTCTTCTTTTTTCGCATAATTGGGCTTATTTTAAAGGCACAAATTAAAGACAAATCTAGAACTGAAATGAGTCTAATATGTGAACTTTAATGCAATGCTCATCAATTTGCTTATGCAGCTACGCAAAATTGCAGGTGACATTATGGCAGAAGGAAATAACGAAAGTCAAAAGGACCTCAAAAATGAAGAAGGATGTGAAGTTGATCGTGTAGATGTTGCAGACGCAAGCAACCCTAATGGAGTTTCTCACGTGAAGAATAAATTTGCTGGGTTGATATTTATGTGCAACTCAGCCACTAAGCAGGATTGTTTCCGATATCATGTTTTTGGCATGCCATCAGCAAAAATGGAGCTTGTACAACAGGTCCATCCCGGAATGAAGCTATTCTTGTTTGACTCTGACTTAAGATTAATGTATGGCATTTATAAAGCTGCATCACGGGGTGGCAACAAGGTAGAACAAAATGCCTTCAGAGGATCTAAGAGGTCGTTTCCTGCTCAGGTAAATAATTTTCTGTCCTCCTCTCTTTGACCTAATTTATGAATCAAGTGCACATGTTGAGACCCATTTGTTTCATATTATGCTCCACCATTAATTCCCTCTGAGTTACGGTTTTCCACGAAGCTGTAAAAATGATCAACTATCTGGATTATGAATTGAAATTCCGAATTCTTGCAACAGCTGGAGGTGACGTATAGTGTATTTGCCCTATGTGCAGGTTCGCTTTCGTATTGATAGGGATTGTGTGCCATTGTCTGAGGAAGTATTCAAAAAGGCCATCAAAGATAATTATGTCGATGGAGGAAACAAATTCAAGTTTGAACTGAGTAAAGAACAGGTGAGTATCATCCCATAATTAAAATGAAGAATACAATTTATAACGTGAATCCATGATGTGGTGATTAATTATGTCTTTAATCTGCAGGTGAAAAATCTGTCACGCCTATTTCGTTCCATCGACTCGAATGTTGCCAGAGAAGAGAGACATGGCAGGCAACATAAAATGAAAGGACGTGTCAGTGATTTAGATTTTGTTGCTGAAAGAGAGAGATTGTTAAGGGAAGAAGGTATTAGAAATAGGGAATTAGAAAGATTGAGAGCTGAATATGAATATGAGAGAGAGGAAGACTTCAAGAGATTATTAAGGGAAGAAGTTATTAGAAATAGGGAAGAAAGATTGCAAAGTGAGTATGTAGGCGACCTTGATGCTCATGGGCATGTGCCATATAAGCGATATGCCCTCTCTTTGCAGACACATGATAATCCTCATCATCCAGATCCAGCTGTGTTTGAAAGAGAAATGCCAAATTACGGTGTTGAACGGCAACTTTCTCGAGCTCCTCGGCCACGTGAAGGGTATGACATTGATATTCGTGATCCCCCACCCTCCATTTATGACCGAGTACTAGTCCCAGCAACAATTCCTGTTGAAAGGAATCCTGTTCGTATTTTATCTGGTGACCTAATTGTTGATCCACCATTGGAATCCTATGGGACAGTCAATATGAGGCGATTACCACCGGGGGAACAGTCGCTACCAAGAAATGATGGTAACTTGCAGTATCGTTCCACTAATCCAGAATCACTACCAAGAAATGATGGTAATTTGCAGTATCGTTCCAGTAATCCAGAATCGCTACGAAGAAATCATTTGCTAGGTAATTTACAGTATCGTTCCAGTAATCCACAATATGATGTGATCCAACAGAGAATCGATGTGGATATGAAGCAACGTGGTGCACCTCGTCCTGATGTTTATCGAGAGAGGATGGAGACCGATATGAGGCAGCACAATCCACAAGATGGTATTTATCAACAGAGAGTGGATGTAGATAGGATGCAGCGCATCATGGAATGAAGAGGCCATAAATTTGGGGACAGTAAATCAATGCTTTAGTCACATGAAGGAAGTCAAAGTGACATTGTTTTTAATTCCAAATTATTTAGTAATGTTGTTAGCCTTTACCTAGGGTTTGAGTTTGAATTTGCATTGGCAGGAAAAATATTTATATATTTTTATTTCTTTTTAGAGAAGAGAACTGAATTTTTATTACAAAGTGAAGATTAATGTGAAATAATAAATATAAAAAATTAAAAATTAAAAAACAATATAATTATGTGTACCTAAACTAGTGTAGACATATAATTGTGTGTACATACAAGATTGTTCCATCAATTGTTCCATCAATTTCTCCAGTAGAGGATGGCGATATGAAATACAAATTTATTCTATCACTTGATATGTAATACACCACCAGGCTTCAATTTTGATGATGATTTTGTAATCTTTAATCACTAAAATAGTTAATAAGGAAATGATAGGTGATGCCTCCCAATCAACTATACATGATGGAGGTATAAAATATATCCTTAATTTTGACTAAAAAATATCAAAATGATTAAAATTTTTGTCCCATTGAATGATTATATGGTCAATATTTGTTTTTACTATTTAATCCATTAGTATGTATTTTTTTAAATAGTATGCATCAAAACATTACTATGTCAAAGAAATTACTATGTCAAAGAAATTAAAAAAACAATATGGAAATTCAAAATCTAAATCAACTAAGAAAACAAAAAGTAATTAGTCAAAACTAAGTAGACATGACATAGGAAAATATGATATCTCAAATTGTGATTACGAAAGATTAGGGTGGCTGAAATTCTTGCATAGTCAATTTATCAATTGTCCAAATTGGTTTTCAATGCCAGATTGGAATCATGAAAATCCTTTTTCACATTTATTCTTACAATGCAAGTTGAAATTATAGCAAGTACCAGAACAATATAAAATATTTTAAACATTCTTTAAAAATAAATGAAATGTGAAATATATTTAAAGTTTTTACGGAAATAAATATTGGTTGCATCAGTCTTCTTTTCTCGAGAAGGAGCATGGTTTAGAACAGTTTAGCTGTTTTTTGAAGTAAATAAAATATGAAATATGTTCAAATTAATAATATGTGTTGCATCGATCTTTCAGTTCATTGTAGATGTGATGAGATTAAGGTTTCGAGAATAGTTTATTATAAATATGTTTGGTTAATTTTACTCACAATATTAGTTAATAAGTTTTCTAAAAATTAATATTAAAAAAAAATAATGTATAAAAATCACAATAAATCATACTTAAACGGGTACCACTCCCAGGCATTGGAGAGCACGTACTCAAAGCTCCCCCATTTCTGGGAGCTTGGGAGTTGAGGAAAAGCTCCAAAATCACCAAGAGCTTCAACTGGCACATTGGAGCTTTTAGGGAGCTTCATTGCAATAGATTTTTGATATTTTGGGAGTTTCACTGCAATGAATAAGTGCAAACTTAGGTGTATTTGACATTTCCAGCTTGGGTGCTTCTTAAATTGATGGGACTATGCGAAGGGAAGGGTATGAGATATGGGTCTAGAACTAAGAGAAACAACCTGTTTATGGAAAGCCCTTCTATCCAAATGAAGATGAGGCATCTAACCATTCCTAATATGTCATTGGAAGGCTATCCATTCTCCTCATATACACCAATCCTGATCTTTGTCATTGGAAGGCTATTCATTCTCCTCATACACTGATGGGGGATGGTGTTAAATGAATTTAAGAAGATTGTTTGCCACTGGAAAAACCATAATTATGGCCCAAGATGAATGAGCAAAAGATGGAATACTAAAGAAAAAAATAGTTGAAATTATGAAATATAAATATTATTAAAAAAACAATTTTCAATAAAATACATATTAACTTGGAAATTTATAATTTTATTATACAAACTCTTTAAAATAACATTGGATTTAAACTCTATTGTTTTAATTAGATGTAATATATATAATATTGCTGAGGTTACATAAGGGCAAAGAATTGAACCAATGACTTAACATATAGCTTTGCATGAACTCGTATAATAATTGAGTAATAACAATTTTTTTTTCTAGTTTGGGTGTTCTCCATGTTTCTTTGCTTGGAAATGTTGCAAATTTCAATCTTTTACATGTTTCTTTGCAATATGGAATTTGATTGGCAAGTTTTGGATGGAAATAAATAGATTATTTTATTTTATTTTTAATATATATTGAATTTTATATATATTATATTATTGCACCTCCCAATTTAACCTTTATTGTAAATTTGGACAATACTTCTAGCCATGTCGAATACTCCTTCCCACATTTGAATATAATTTATTTCTAAAAAGTAATAAAAGGTAAAATACACATTAAATATAATTTATTTCTAAAAACAATAATAACAACCTAATGTTTGATGCATATATTTGGCAATGCACCAGTGTGCTTGATATGTTAATATATAGTTTCAACAAATATAGCTGAAGTGTTATAAATAAAGAACATTTGTAAATGAAGAGAGAAATGGTATTGCAAAAAACAATAGCTAAATGTTAATTTGCTTGTAGTGTTGTAGTTCCCTTTTCGGGATTTGACAAATTCAAATGGAACACCATCTTGTTCATGTAATATAGAAAACTTGTGATTGTTAGCAAACCTCATGAGAGTGAATGTTAATATGACAAGTGAACTCTTCATAGATATCATCGTTGTACCACAACATGCCATAGAATTTTGTTTTCAACCATAGTCACGTTTGTATCCCTACTCAAATAAAAATTAAGAGGTAACGTTGAGATGTAAGCCTTATTAGCTTATTAAAGGGATTATATGTTTTGATAAGACAAATAAATGAAAACGCTAATGGCAACGATTACATTAATAAGGGTTATCAATTGGTTGGTTTTACTTGCCTTCTTAACTTGAAAGCAAGAGAAATGGCCAAACCTTTTATATATTTTCTTTATTTATTAGCAAAGGCAAACTAACTTAATAGATTTTGTTTTTATGCGGCACTATTTTGGTTTTTCCCAGGCCATTGTGATCTATTCATTCATCTACAAATTTGATTATTTTTCAATATTCATGGAATTAGTCATGGAAAAAATTATTATAATAAGGAAAAAATGATTTGATTAATTTACAATGGTGTTCCAGTAATCATATCATATTTATCAACAGTATCATATTTATCAACAGAGAGTGGATGTAGATAGGATGCAACACATTATGGATGGGGCTTATCCTCATGAAATGAGCACGCCATAAATTGATTAAGGAAATATTTATGTGTATAGTGACTTTTGTTTCATTGATATTTTAAGGATAGGAAATCAAAGTGTTTTTGTTAAACACAATTAAAATGACAAATTATCTCTTTAATGTTATTAACCTTTACCTAAAGTGATGATTAAAATTGAGTTTGACTTTGCATTAGTGGACTGCATTCATCACATTGTATTTAACATTGTAGTATCAATATTTGGACAAATCTTCAAGGAACTTCAATTCCCTTCTCCGATTCATGGGTTCTGTCCATTTCCTATCTTTAACTGCATCTTCGAAATGAACAGGGTCATCAACATGACTAGATAAAGCAAACAAAGAATTCGTACCTTCATTTGTTGCTTCTTGTGGTGTGCTTGGAGAAGCACATTCATTTCTCCTCAAGGGTGCGACTTGCTTCCCTTGTGTTGGCGTTGTTGTTTGGGGATGCATTTCAGCCATCTCCTCATCATCTTCATCACGAGAGAAACAGTTTTTATCATTCACTGTTTTCTCTAAGCTTTCATCGTAAGCTTCCTCCTCAATGAACTGAGGTTTTACTGTCTTTACTTTCTCCATGCCTTGATAGGCTGCCTTGAGAGTTTCCCATGCTTCTTTGGATGTCTTAGCTGCTGCTATCCTTGGAAACACACTCTCATCCACTGGTCGATACAAGAAGTAGAGTGCCAAAGCATCCTTCTTCTTATAACTCTTCAACAGCTCTTTCTCTGCCTGAGTTAAGCTATTAAACTCATTTTTATTTGCTGGTTCGTCAAAGCTATCCTCAACAAATTGCCATAAATCTTGTGAGGTAAACAGGGCTCTCATAACTATTGCCCAATAGTCATAGTTTTTCCCATTGAACTGTGGGAATTAAGGATTAAACATACCCATGCTGGTGCTGGTGCTGGCCATTCTTTGCATTCTCAGCTATGCTTCTAAATCCTTGACTGTGTATTTAAAATATTGACTGTTCTTTCAGCAGTAACACAAAAAACTAGTCTGAGAAATACCTGGATTCTTTCTTGACCGTGTCTCTGCTGCAGAAGCTGTTATAGCAAGAAACCTTCCTTCAACTTCTTTGACGCCTTCAAAGAGCCTGGACTGGCTCTGATACCATGATGGAATTTTATGGTGATTTCAAACACAAAAGATCAGAGAACAATGCTCCGATACCACTGTTGGGGATTTTTCTGGTAAAATCCCAAAAACAACAAAAACACAACACAGAGAATGATACTCTGCTTTTAAACACATGATCTTTAATCACAACGGAAACTAAAATTTGTTTGCTGCAGACAGAGTTTCTCCAACACATAAAAACACTTTGTATTCATTAATATAGAACTAATACAAAATTCATCCTCTTTAACTCAGAGGGATTTACCAAGAACTTCAAAAGAAATTACTCTGTCTCCTTTTGAGATTTTACACTGTTGTGTGTAAAAATCTCTTTTACATTCTTGCTGTAAAAATAGACTTCAACTTCAGAAAATTACATTCATGCTGTTGCATGCTCCCTTCTTACTTCGCACTACTGTTCCTATTTTTCGCACTACTGTTCCTATTTTTCTTACATTCGCTGCGGCGAGTTTTTCCTTTTGCACTCTCAAAACTATACATATGCACTGCTATGCTTCTTTTTCTTACAAAAACAAACACAGGAGTATATATGGTCTTACTTGCCATACTGCCATAAAATAAAAAACAATAAAATTAAATGCATTTACCAACCTTTACTTATGCCCATACTCCCGCTGAAATAACAATGATAAAATTAAAAGTTTCACCAAAACTTACCAACCCTCAGTAAATTTGCATTTACTCGCATTTACTAATTTACTGAGATAAACGGCGATAAAGAAACTTTTACTTCACGTTGAATTCATTTGCAGGCCTGTACTTCAACCATTAATCAATTTGACTTTGGAAACCCATCGGGTCCGAGCTTTATCGCATAGCACACATATATGCAAAAGTGTGCACCCATGGTTTCCCCGATTGCGAAAATATTGTGGACCCGATAATCTATCAAAAGAAGTTAATACCATTGTTGGGTCGGGCCCATCGACTATTGCTTATTTATAAAATGTCATGCTTCACTTAAAATGCCAATAGCGATATCAGCGATTGCACATTTATAAAAGTCATGCTCCACTTAAGAATGTCGATAGCGATACGCCAATGCGATATCGACGATCGCTTATCGTTGGAGTCTGTGTCAACAAACTTCTCACCGCCGAAGTGTTCATCACTGAAGTCGCTGGGGTCACTGCACTCCTTCACCCGATGTGCAGTTGGAATTATACTTTCAATACTCCCCTTTAATTTCAATTGCTCGGCATTCAATCATACCCAAAGACTTTCTCAACTCCTTGACATGCAGCTATTACAAAAAAGTCTTCCTCTTAACAGAGGGATTCACCACTGTCTATGCTGAAAAACATGTTCCTCTAAACTAGAGGGATTCACCTGTCTATGCTAAAAAGCATCTTCCTCTAAACTAGAGGGATTCACCTGTCTATGCTAAAAAAGCATCTTCCTCTAAACTAGAGGGATTCACCTGTCTATGCTAAAAAGCATCTTCCTCTTCATAGAGGGATTCTCCAAAGACAACAGATCTTCCTCTTAACAGAGGGATTCACTGGACACTGTGCTGAAAAGCACCTTCCTCTTTAACAGAGGGATCCACCAAAAGACTGTGCTGAAAAGCACCTTCCTCTTTGATAGAGGGATTCACCAAAATTTCACTTCCTCTCACAGAGGGATTACAACCAGATACTGCTTTAGATGCAGTTCCAAAACAACAAAAAAATTACTCTGCCTCTTTTACAAATAATTTTACACTGTTGTGTAAAATCCTCATTCATAGTTGTAAAATAAAAATTTCTTACATCCAACCTAATTACATTCGCACCGCATTTCAATGCATTTCAATCTCCCAACAAAACAGAATTTACATAACTCTTTTTCACTGCTGTGTGAAAAATAAAATTTACCTTTACTGCTGTAAAAGTCTTCTCGTTTCATTTACTCTGCTCAGGCTGCTGCATTCTTCACTTGCTTCACATTACTTGCATATCTTCACCAACAAAAATTATGAGATTTTCGCTGCTAGGCATTCCTTTCCTTTCCCACCAGCAAACAACCAAACATCATCACTCTACTATGCATTCCAATTCACATTGCTGTGAAAAACTTATACTCCATTTGCAAGCTGCTCCGAATTCTTTTTCTTCTCAACACGCTGCTGTTAAGAACTTTTGCATTTACTGTTGTAAGCTGAGAAATTCTTACTTCGGTTTACTGCTATAAAATAAAAATTTCTTTCACATTCACTCATGTGTGAAATTTCTCATTACATTTAAAATTCTGAGTTTTCACATTACATAAAAAAAAAAATTCATTCCTATTCGTTTTAACAAACTATAAGCACATGTAAAAAGGAATTCCAAACTTTCATTTGCTGCTGCAAATCTTTCATCCTATCACACTGTTGTGCTCCCCTGTGTTTTTATTCGGTGCTGCTAACCATTTCACATTTCATCTCTTTCCTTTTGTTCTGCCTTCGCATTGATGTGTGGATCTCCTTGTTTTACATTACAATGCATATAATTCATTTAACAACCATTACAAACACATACCTTCATGGCTTCTGCTTCCACAAGCTCAATGTTGCTTCACCTCTGCACTACTATGCATTCCCATTACATTGCTATGCTACGCTGCTGCGTATTACATTTCATGTTCAACAAAAAAACTTGCATTCACATGCGTTGCTGCGCTTCTACCCTCTCTCTCAACAGACAACAACAAAACAAATTACATTGAAAATCTGCATTGCTGTAAATTTTTCACTTTCATTACATTACATTGAACAATGAAGAAAACTTACCTCACACTTCTGTGTGTAATGCATTACAATGCAACAACAACAAAAATATTCCACGCAGTCTCCATGCCCTGTAGACTTTTCTTCTCTGCTTTTATGGCAGATTTAATTTCATATCTCTCCCCTATAAGAAGATCTTCATCAAAGAATATAGTTCAGCAATAATGATAAAGAATTACAGGCTCCCCTTCACTGTATGCATCGTCTCCTTTTGGCAGAGTCTTCTCAAAAGAAACTTAGATCGGCTGGGGAACTCAACTGTTGGGCTATTAGTCATACCCAGACATTTCATCAAAAATTCGAAACTTTTCTGATCCAATGGTTTGGTCAGAATGTCAGCAACTTGTTCCTTCTCTGCTCTCATGGCAGATGTAATTTCATATCTCTTCCCTATAGGAAGATCCATCTGATAGAGTTCTACTAGGGTCTTCATCAAATCTTCTATCGCTTCCTCTGTCATATTGACAAGGGTGTTGGTAGTGAAGCCCATCTCAGCCATCTTGGCAAGAGTTACATATCAAACTTCATATTCTTTAAACAAATCTTCAAGGAACTTCAATTACCTTCTCCCATTCATGGGTCTCATCCATTTCCTATCTTTAACTGCATCTTCGAAATGAATAGGGTCATCAACATGACTAGATAAAGCAAACAAAGAATTTGTACCTTCATTTGTTGCTTCTTGTGGTGTGCTTGGAGAAGCACATTCATTTCTCCTCAAGGATGCGACTTGCTGCCCTTGTGTTGGCGCTGTTGTTTTGGGATGCATTTCAGCCATCTCCTCATCATCTTCATCACGAGACAAACAGTTTTTATCATTCACTGTTTTCTCTAAGCTTTCATCATAAGCTTCCTCCTCAATGAACTGAGGTTTTACTATCTTTACTTTCTCCATGCCTTGATAGGCTGTCTTGAGAGTTTCCCATGCTTCTTTGGATGTCTTAGCTGCTGCTATCCTTGGAAACACACTCTCATCCACTACTCAATACAATAAGTAGAGGGCCAAAGCATCCTTCTTCTTATAACTTTTCAACAGCTCTTTCTCTGCCTGAGTTAAGCTATTAAACTCATTTCTATCTGCTGGTTCGTCAAAGCCATCATCAACAAATTGCCATAAATCTTGTGAGGTAAACAGGGCTCTCATAACTATTGCCCAATAGTCATAGTTTTTCCCATTGAACTGTGGGAATTGAGGATTAAACATACCCATGCTGGTGTTGGTGCTGGCCATTCTTTGCATTCTCAGCTATGCTTCTAAATCCATGACTGTGTATTTAAAATACTGACTGTTCTTTCAGCAGTAACACAAAAAACTGGTCTGAGAAATACCTGGATTCTTTCTTGACTGTGTCTTCACTCTGCTGGAGAAGTTGTTGCAGCAAGAAACCTTCCTTCAACTTCTTTGATGCCTTCAACGAGCCTGGACTGGCTCTGATACCATGATGGAATTTTATGGTGATTTCAAACACAAAAGATCAGAGAACAATGCTCTGATACCACTGTTGGGGATTTTTTTGGTAAAATCCCAAAAACAACAAAAACACAACACAGAGAATGATACTCTGCTTTTAAACACAAGATCTTTAATCACAGCGGAAACTAAAATTTGTTTGCTGCAGAAAGAGTTTCTCCAACACATAAAAACACTTTGTATTCATTAATATAAAACTAATACAAAATTCATCCTCTTTCACTCAGAGGGATTTACCAAGAACTTCAAAAGAAATTACTCTATCTCCTTTTGAGATTTTACACTGCTGTGTGTAAAAATCTCTTTTACATTCTTGCTGTAAAAACAGACTTCAACTTCAGAAAATTACATTCATGCTGCTGCATGCTCCCTTCTTACTTCGCACTACTGTGCCTATTTTTCTTACATTCGCTGCGGCAAGTTTTTCCTTTTGCACTCTCAAAACTATACATACGCACTGCTGTGCTTCTTTTTTTTACAAAAACAAACACAGGAGTATATATGGTCTTACTTGCCATACTGCCGTAAAATAAAAAACAATAAAATTAAATGCATTTACCAACCTTTACTTATGCCCATACTCCCGCTGAAATAACAATGATAAAATTAAAAGTTTCACCAAAACTTACCAACCCTCAGTAAATTTGCATTTACTTGCATTTACTGATTTACTGACATAAACGGCAGTAAAGAAACTTTTACTTCACGGTGAATTCATTTGCAGGCCTGTACTTCAACCATTAATCAATTTGACTTTGGAAACCCATCGGGTCCGAGCTTTATCGCATAGCACACATGTATGCAAAAGTGTGCACCCATGGTTTCCCCGATTGCGAAAATATTGTGGACCCGAAAATCTATCAAAAGAAGTTAATACCATTTTCGGGTCCGGCCCATCGGCGATTGCTTATTTATAAAAAGTCATGCTTCACTTAAAATGCCGATAGCGATATCGGCGATTGCACATTTATAAAAGTTATGCTCCACTTAAGAACGCCGATAGCGATACGCCGATGCGATATCGGCGATCACTTATCGCTGGAGTCTGTGTCGCCGAAATGCTCACCACCGAAGTGTTCATCGCTGAAGTCGATGGGGTCGCTGCACTCCTTCACCCGATGTGCAGTTGGAATTATACTTTCAACATCATTATGATGAGGAAGAAATGATTTGTAATCCATAATATGATATGCATCAACAGAGAAGCGATGTGGAAGCGTAGTGCACCTCAGCCTGAAATTTATCGTGGATGGAGATGGATATGAGGTATCACAATCCACAATATCATATTTATCAACAGAGAGTGGATGTAGATAGGATGCAACACATCATGGATGGGGCTTATCCGGATGAAATGAGCAACCCATAAATTGATTAAGTAAATATTTCTGTGTATAGTGCCGCCTTTTGTTTTCATTGACGCTTTAGGGATAGTAAATCAATGCTTTAGCCACAGCAAATCAAACTCTGTGTGTCAAACAAAATTCAAATTGCAAATTATGTGGCTAATGTTACTAACCACTACCTAAGGTGAGGATTAAAGTTGAGTTTGACTTTTTATTAGTGGAGTATAATGATAGCATTGTATTTAACATTGCACTATCTATATTTAGACTATGGATATTTACATATAATTTGATTATATAAAAAATATTTATATACCTTTATTTTTATGATATATTAAAATATTGTTCTTTAATTTTATTAATAAAAATAATTGATGTTGTATTACTGTAAATATTAATAAAAAAGACATATATATACGAACAACTATAAGAGCTTATATATATAATGTTATGAATATATTTAATGATGGTGTGAATGCTCAATTTACAATTGATAAGAATTTTTTAGAAGATTTATATATCATTTTGATTTTGGGACAAATAATTTATTCTTTACTCATAATATCTATGAGTAAATCATGTTTGCTTTTTAATAATGATTTATAATTTCTATTCTCACAATGAAATGTCATAATAACAAAATCTTGTCCGAGTGTAAGAAATATGTTCTTTGACCATCATCAACCATTGCCCTCTATACATATGTACAATGAGGAAATACATCTAAAAGGAAAACAAAAAACTAGGAAGCCTAACTGCCTAAGTGTGCATTCTTGAAATGAAATGATGCTTCGAAGATAATATTAAGGTATGCTAAAGCAGGCGATGGTTGTGATGCCTTTACTTTCACTGCATCTCGTAATGTTTTCGTTGCTACTCCCTCTTCCTTCACTTACAAAATAATGAACCTAATTTGTAACCTTTTTATAGGTCTTTAGTTCAAGTATTGACGGGCACAATCATCGTCCTCCTGCCTTAAATGGTGAAAAGGCCATGGGTGTGCAAGAGAGAAAGGGCTTGTCAATGACACATTTCTCAAGTTAGATTGAAAATGTTCTATGATTTTAAAAGAAGTTAGTTTGATGCTCATGGGCTCCTCGGCCACATGAAGGGCATGACATTAATATTCGTGATCCCCCACCCTTCTTTTATGACCAAGTACTAGTCTCAACAACAATGCCTGTTGAAAGGAATCATGTTCGTATTTTATCTGGTGACCTAATTGTTGATCCACCATTGGAATCCTATGGGACAGTCAATATGAGGAGATTACAACCGTGGAACAGTCGCTACCAAGAAATGATGGTAACTTGGAGTATCGTTCCACTAATCCAGAATCACTACCAAGAAATGATGGTAATTTGCAGTATCGTTCCAGTAATCCAGAATCACTACCAAGAAATCATTTGATAGGAAATTTACAGTATCATTCCAGTAATCCACAATATGATGTGATCCAACAGGGAATCGATGTGGATATGAAGCAATGTGATGCACCTCGGCCTGATGTTTATCAAGTGAGGATGGAGACGGATATGAGGCAGCACAATCCACAAGATGGTATATATCAACAGAGAGTGGATGTAGATAGGAGTGAAGAGTGCATAAATTTGGGGACACTAAATCACTGCTTTAGTCACATGAAGGAAGTCAAAGAGAGATTGTTGTTAATTGCAAATTATTTAGTAATGTTGTTAGTCATTACTTAATGTTTGAGTTTGATTTTGCATGGCCAAAATAATAGTTATACATTTTTATTTCCTTTTATGATATATTTAAATTCTATTTTTTACTATTTTATTAATAAAGAGAAGAGAATTGAAGTTTTGTTACATAGTGAAGATTAATGTGAAATAAGAAATACAAAAATTACAAATTAAAAAACAATATGGGTAAGTTGAACAATGTACACATATAATTGTGTGTACATATAAGAATGTTCCATTAATTTCTCTAATGGAGGGTGGTGATATGAAATCAAAATTTATTCTAGTCACATGATATGTGAAAGACCAAGAGGCTTCAATTTTGATGGATGATTCTATAATTTGTAATCACTAAAATAGTTAACAAGTAAGGAAATGATAGCTGATGTCTCCCAACCAAGTATACATGATGGAAGTATAAAAGATATCTTTAATTATGATTTAAAAAATATCATAATGATTAAAAAATTTACCCCATTAAATGATTATATTGTCAATATTAGTTTTCACTATTTTACTTGTGGTCTTGAAAATCCATTAGATTAGTATTTGTTTTTTTTTTTTAAATAGTAGGCATCAAATGATTACTATGTCAAAGAAATAAAAAAGAAATAATATGGAAATTCAAACCCTAAATCAACTAAGAAAACAATAAGTAATTAGTCAAAACTAAGTAGACATGACATAGGAAAATATGATATCTCAAATTGTAATTACAAAAGATTAGGTTGGCTGAAATCCTTGCATAGTCAATTTACCAATTGTCCAAATTGGTTTTCAATGCCCCATTGGAATCATGAAAATCCTTTGTCACTTTTGCTCTTACAATGCAAGTTGAAATTATACAAGTACGAGAACAATTTAAAATAGTTTAAACATTCCTTAGAAATAAATGAAATGTGAAATCTATTTAAATTTTTTTACAGAGATAAATACATGTGTCTTCTTGTTTCAAGAAGGACATGGTTTAAAATAGTTTAACTGTTGTTTGAAGTAAATAAAATGTGAAATATGTTCAAATTAATAAATATTTGTTGCATGGTTCTTTTAGTTCATTGTAGATGTGATGAGATTAATGTTTCGAGACTTAATTTCAATAGGATTGTATAGTACCTAACTTAAGCTATGTTCTAGACATTGACTTTGTCACTTGGTTTCTTATCAACACTACTTTTATCTAGTTTGATAGATTCCATCAACTACATTATTCATATGCAGTTAGATTTCCATGGCAAGAAATTAGACTCTATTCACTAAATATCACAACAATCTTAAATATCACATTTTCAATAATAAATTAAACATTGCAGTGCCCCCCACCTAGTAAAGTAAAGAATAGATTTGGTGGGTTTGTGACTAACAAGAGGAGGAGGAGCCCAGGAGCTATTATTATTGTTAAGGAAAACAATGGAATGAGAGACATTAGTATAGGAAACTCCTAAAAAAACAACCACTAAAATCCAAAATAAAATTCTCACAAAATCCAAAATGAAAATTGTAAAACTTAATTTTTACAATTACACAGTGGTTTTTATCCTAATATCAAAACCCTATTACATTCACCCTTAACTCCTACAAACACATTTAACACAAGTATTCTACCTTGAAAAGTAAAACTAAGAAAACAAAAAAAAAATCAATAAATTATCTATTTCCAATGTTACAATACAATATGCATATCATGTAGCACTCATAAATCCCAAATTTATTAACCTTCAATTATGATCCAAATGTAGTTACTTAACTAGAATTACATTACCATGGACAGAGTAATCATATGCCATAAAAGAAAAAAGAAAAAAAGTGAAAACCATGTGCCAAAATCTCTCAAAAATATGTGCAAATAATTGTATAATTTCTTTTCTTGGGCTTCCCCCATTGTGATGCTCTTGCAATCTCCAATATCATTGAACATGTATGAATCACCTGTGAGGCAAGTTGTGCAAAGAAGATAACATATACCCATAATGATGGTTTACTAGGGTGGAAATTATTGGAACATAATATTTTGTTAATTATTTTTTAAATTCATTATTTCATCAAAAGATGTTTTATATAGTATAGTATGAAAAAGATGTGTAATTTTTTAGTGCTCAATATGAGGTTGACACATGATACTTAAAAATATGATAATAGAAAAACATTTCAATGTTAGCCATAAATAAAATATTTAATTATGGATGGTAAAAAAATAATTTTATTAGCTATTATAAAAAAATTCCAATATCAACTATATATTCTTATGTATAAATTTCTTGGTGGTGTGATCAAGAGGGAGACCAATCTTCACTTTGAATATATTATGCATCAAAATGGATCAAATCCCTCTTGGTGCAAACCTTCTCTAAAGTGCAAAACTTAGGAAAATGATTAAACCTCCATAAATTTGATTCATGCTATAAATCAATAGCTAAGATATATCTACATTAGTTTTAACCTAAATATTAACCTAATTTGGTATTCCATGGAATATCTAGATGCAATGGTGCATTTATGAATTGATAATTGTTTTTTCAGAAATTTTTGTTGACACCTAATCCTTGTGATTGGGTGAATTTATGTAAATAAATAAATAGGAAATATGAACAGTCATCGGGAGACAAATTGAACAATCTCTCCCTCATGTATATAATGAACACCTACCTGATGGAATAGAACAGTCGAACCATTTTTGCCTTATGGAGTTACCGCATGGCCTGACATGGTATGAGAGCTAGCTCCTTTTTTAGCTCTTATGTCCCCTGTAACTTCCTTGTCTGCTCTCCATATACATGCGTTTCTTCTCCATACAATTAGTTACGCCCTCTGTCTTCCATATTCCATATATATAGTCCTTCCCCCTCCACATTCGCTGCTAGGTCTGAACACTACATTACCTGCGCTCTCTGGCTCTTGGTAAACATTTCATACAAAGTGCTGCTTCATATACATTGGTGTAGCTGGCCTATTTTTTTTTATTGTCTTGGCTCACGTCCCAATTAGTAAAACCCCCTATTCAATAAGATATTCCCATCAATGTTTCATTTTCATTCATTTGCAGTGAATTTGGTAGCTTAAGTAAAGGAGCAGGAATGGCACATATGTCAAGGTCTATAATAATCTCCTGTAGGAGTATTGGTGGCGGACTTGCTGGTGCTCGAGCTGCCTTCAAAAGACCCACGTTTCATTATCAATGTCAAGGCCTGACATGCATACACTTCTAGCCTTAAGCCTTCCTCTCCAGCGCAGGACCTAAAGCGAATACTTCGCTTTTGACTCTGTTGTTGCTAGGGTAAACCCTATATACTCAGGAATGTGATCGTTGTGTGGTCACATCGTTAATCTTGTTTCTAAAGCTACAATTGCATTCATTTATTACCCAGTGATATAACGTTTGAAATAAGTGCCATCCAAATACACAGTCGAGGTGAGCTCTACATTATATTCTACCTTCTGGCTGGCTTGATATATTAAATCACTGTATAGTTCAAACAAACAAAAACTGGTTTTTAAAATTGGCTATTCAAAACATGGACATATAAATATTTAAACACCCGTTCTGACAATCATTGTGGGGTTTATATACTTATTGGTTCTAAATCAAGCAAGAAAAGGTGGTAGGCCATTTTTTCATATATGTTAACTTGTGATATTGAGAGTCCAAATACATCTGGACTACGTTTTTCGGCCTTTTAGTGGACGCAGTGCTTTATGCTGTTGAGGGTATATTTTTTGGACTTAGTATACTACTATATTCTATACTTTAATGTTGTGCAGATGAATGTGAATTGACATTTGAGTTTGTTGTCCAGTCACATCATAACTATATTTTTTTCCATTAAGAGTAAAAGTTTTGCAGTAGAAATTTTATTTGCTACAGTATGCATTCAATCATATCTATGGTGGGAATAGTTCTCACTGGCAAGGAGAACTATCCTGAATGGTCCTGGATGATAAAACACACCCTCATTTTCAATGAGTTGTGGAAAGGAGTGTGCGTTGGAGACAGAGACAATGAACCAGCACAACCTACCTCAGGTAAAGAGCTCGTCATTTGGGAAAACAAGAACAACAAAGCTTATGCAGTAATCACAGCATCTGTAAATGAAGAGGTGAGTCACCATATTTCGTCATATTCAACTGCCTTTGAAGCCTTACAAAAGCTGAAAGAACTCTATGACTCACATTCTGCACTTGAAGTTGTTCAACTCATGATTAAACTCTTCACTCTTGAACTGCAAAATAATGATCCTCTTGCTCTTGCATCTGAAGTAAAGTCTATAATGCATGATATCAAATCCACTAAGGTTGAATTGGATATTCCTCTTATCACTTTTCTCAAGTCACTTTATCCTACTTACTCCAATTATCTTGAGTCATTGCAAGCAAATGGAAATCTCAAAGATATAACCTTTGACTCTCTTGTGAAAAAGTTTGCTGAAAGAGAGAAAGCTTTTGAAAAGAAGAAAACCCCTGTATCTTCTGAAGAGGCTGTGTGCCTTGCTCATAAATAAAAGAATCCTGCTCAAGATTCTACAAGAGGAAGAGGTGGTCAAAGAGGAAGAGGAAGATATTTCAGAGGCAGGGGGGGGAAGACATTCTCAAGGAGAAAAGGCAGATTTGCACTGCATTCGCTGCAAAGGAAATGGATCACATGATTCCTCTACATGCAAGCTACCATGGGACAAAATTGAGCAAAAAAGAAATCAACAGAAAGGTAGAACTGATGATACAGAAAAAACGTAAAGCACCTGAATCCGCTCACTATGTTGTGGCATAATGTAACATTGGAGTAAATGAAGATTTATTTAATGCTTCACTTGCTTCTTGGAAAAATGATTGGTTTCTTGATTCAGGAGCAACCTACCACATGAATCATAGAGAAGATTTTTTTGAAGATTTTACTGACAATGTTGATGGAGCAGTATACTTTTCAGATCAATCAAAAATCAAGCCATCAAGGCTTGGCACAATCAGGCTTAAACTACCTAGTCTTCCAGACTTTCTTCTGCATCATTTTCTATATCTCCCACAGCTCAAGAGAAACTTGCTATCCTTGTTCCACATCCGCCAGCAAGGTCACTCCATTCATATGTTTGATGGAAAGCTTGAGGTAAGAAAAACATCTGACCACTCACTTGTCATGAGGGTAATAGAAGAAGAAAGGCTTATCAAGCTACAAGGACCTCTGCTCATGCACAACATTTCTCATACAATTCTCATCATGAATAAGGTACACTTCCATCAAGTTTATTATGGCATGTTAGATTTGGACATTTGAACTATGACAGTCTCCACTTATTGAAGAAAAATGATGTTGTTTGTTTGCCTACAATTCCTAGGAAACTTAAGCAATGTGATGCTTGAATTCTAGGAAAGCATAGCAAATACTCTTTTCATGATTCACATTCAAAACATAGAAAACTTGAACTCATTGATTCAGATTTATGTGGTCCAATGCCTGTTCCTTCTGCAAATGGAAATAAATATATCATGACATTTATTGATGACTACACCAGAATGTGTTGGGTTTATTTATTGAAGAACAAATCTGATGCTTTCCTAACATTCAAGAATTTTCATAAATGGATTGAAAATGATGCACAATCTCATATTGGGTCTGTTCGCACTGATAATGGAAAAGAATACACATCAAATGAAATTTTGAAAACTATCTTCGCGCAACATGGGGAATTCAAAACTTCCAAAACACTGTGCCTTATAATCCCAACAGAATGGTGTTAGCTGAAAGAAATGAATAGGACAATCTTAAAATATGGTAACACAACCAATGCTCCTTCTTCAAAAATGGTAAAGATAATGTTTTGGGGTTGATATTGGGTTCTATGTGTTTTGCATATATAAAGAATAGATGTCCATCTAATGCTATAAGAAACAAGACTCCATATGAAATGTGGTATGGACATGTTCCTTCGGTAAAGCATCTTAGGGTCTTTGGTTCCACCTTTTATGCCTTGATACCAAAGGTACATAGAAATGAACTTGGTGCTAGAAGTCGTAAGTGTATCTTTCTGGGATATTCAAACACCTCCAAAGCATACCACCTCTATGATGAAGTAAATAAGAAGTTTGTTGTATCTAGTGATGTAATTTTCCTTGAATCGTCCAAAACTGACAATGTTGTTGAGCGACAATTTGATCGCTTGGATAGATTTGCAAAAGCAAAATCATTTCAATAATTTGATAATCAAATTCCACATCTTGAAGGGGGATTCCTATATTAGATAAACATGTGGAATATTCTTCTAAAGAACACTCTCCCCCGCATGAAACTCCAACAATGGATAATGCTTTAAGTGATGTGATTGATAGAATTGGGAGACTCAATCTTGATTCAGTCCCAACTCAATAAACGGAACAGCCTGGACCATCTGAGAAAGGTCCCCCAAAGTGGCTGATAAAGGCACTTGAAAGTGTTCATCTTGATGAAGTTGGAAAGATAAGAACCATAAATTCAAACCAGCAAAATGGAGGTGATGTAGATGACTCTAATTCACCTATTGATATGGATGTTTCTTATGATTGTGAATTAAACTAGTCTACAGATTTTGAACCAACTTCCTTCAAAGAAGTTGCTTCTCATGATGAATGGAAAGAAGCGATGCAAAAGGAGTATCATGCCCTCATAAAGAAAAGCACTTGGAAGCTGGTTGATCCTCCATTAGGAAGCAAAGCAATTGGCTGCAAGTGGGTCTACAAAAACAAGTATAAATCTGATGGCTCACTTGACAAGCACAAAGCTAGGCTTGTGGCAAAAGGTTTTGCAGAGAAGGAAGGGGTCGATTATGAGGATATTTTTGCCCCCACAGCAAAATGGGCTACCTCCAGACACTCTTTGCACTAGCAGCTCAGAACAGTTGGAAAGTCCATCAAATGGATGTAAAAATTGCTTTCTTGAATGGAGATCTAAAAGAGAATGTTTTTATGTCCTAGCCTGAAGGATTTGTTGTTAAAGGACATGAACATAAAGTATGAAACCTTGTGAAGTCCTTGTATGGCCTCAAATAAGCACCGTGAGCCTGGTATGAAAAACTAACTGAGCATCTTCTAAAACTCAATTTCAAACATTTTGATCTTGATGATGCAACTTTATTTTTCAAGAAAGTTGGAAAAATAGTTGTATATCTTGTGGTATATGTAGATGATCTTTTGATGATAGGGAAAAATGAAAGCTACATTGCATCCATAAAGAAGGAAATGGGGAAAAGTTTTGAAATGACTGATTTGGGCTATGTTCATTACCATCTTAGCATTGACGTAACCCAACATCCAAAGTCCATATTTATTTCTCAAAAGAAATATGTTGAAGATCTGTTGAATAAGTTTGGCATGACAGAGTGCAATCCTCTTACTACTCCAATGGAACAAAACTTAAAGCTCACATCTATTGAAGCAAAAGAATTTGAGGATGCAACAAAGTATAGACAGCTTGTAGGAAGTCTCAACTACCTAACTACTACCATACCAGACATTTCGTTTGATATTGGAACCCTCTCTAGGTTTATGCAAAAGCCTTGTGAGGGACATTGGTCTACTACAAAAAGAGTTCTAAGGTACTTGAAGGGAACTCAAGGCTTTGGAATCAAGTATACACAGGTGGATGACTTCAGTTTGATTGGATACTCTGATTCAGACTTCGATGGAGACAAAGAAACTGGGGTATCAACATCAGGATATGCTATGAGTCTTGGATCAGGAGCTATCTCCTCGATATCATGAAAATAATCAGTCCCAACAAATTCCACAACAGAAGCAGAATACATGGCAGCAGCTGAAGTAACAAAATAAATTGTGTGGTTCAGGAAAATTCTTGAAGATTTGCAAGTAAAACAAGTACAATCAACTCCACTCATGATTGACAATACCTCTGCAATAAAGTTGTGTTGGGAATAATACTGAGAGGGGGGGTGAATCAGTATTATCAAATTCTTTTCAATATGCCTTCCTTAATTTATTGATCATTAACTTGTATATAATAATGAGCATGAAACAAGAAAAATAGATAGTCACGCCAAAGAACACCATATATAAGGTGGAAACCCAATGTGGGTGAAAACCACCTGCTGCAATATATCTCTATCTTATTTCAATTAGAAACTTCTTTTACAATGATTTTGTACTGGTGCAGTCCTTTACCAGTACGCAGGCTGCAACCTGCAGAGAGCTACAACTCTCTCTTGTTTCCCAGTCTCTCCTGGAAGGGAGCTACAACCCCCTTAGGTCTTTTACTTCTTTAAGGACCACGTTTCATTAATTTTCAAACTGGATCCATGGACATAAAATAGTCATCAAGTACATGCAAATCATCCAATCTCCTTATACACTCAACCAATGAATCACCCAACACTTCAGAATGTTGTAAAAAGAAAAGTAATACCAGAAATATAAACCCAGGATTCTGCTGCAATAGATAAAAGACAGTCAACAAAAGTTTCAAGATAAGTCCGCAACTTAACTAAGAGGGGCTTGCGAATATCCGCAACTCTTCTGAGTCAAAACTACGTAGATCTGCACTGGTGGTTCTTCTGCTCTACGGACTTCTTCTCAGGTCCGCACTCTTATTGTCTGACAGACAACGTACTTTCGCACTGTGCCTTTTCTCACCCTGCGTACCTCTCACTTCTCCTTTTGCAGCGCTGTGTGCGGCCCGCACTGCGCCTTCTCTGGTGCTACATACCTCACACCGAGCCTTTTTCTGCACTGCATACCCCTGCACTGCTCCTTCGGATCACCTGCGGACTTCTGATTAGGGCCAAATTAACAGTCCTCTAATGTGGCACAATCAGTCAGATCCACAGATCTGCTTATGCGCCCGAGAGATCACAACTTATCAGTAGATTCACCTTAAGTTTTCTCCTTGATTTAGATCTAGCTTTCAAAATCAATCACCCAAAATTTCAGATCTTAAGATATTCAAATTTCACAATTGTGTGGCCAAGAGATCTCCTTTCCTTTTTATAGACAAGCCTTTCACAATACCATGGTCCAAAAACATAATAACACAATACCATGAACCCAATACCTTGGATCAATATTTGTAGATGCAATACCACGGACCAAAACCATAGGATCAAAAATTGTCGGACTAATACCATGAACCATTCATGAAGATTCCCACGTGCATGCACTTTTATGCATTGGAGAGAGTGAAACTGCGGTCCGCACCTTCTGAACAGGGCACCTGCGTGCATGTCTGCACCCCCTTGGATGGCGTGCCTGCGAGTCCGCAGCTTCTCCTAGGATTACCTGCGAGTACCTTAATTTCCATGATTTTGAGTGCCTGAACTGAGATCTGCCACATGAGAGAGTTTCCATCAAGTACAACACATGTACCATAGAGCCAAAATAGAAACATAATGCCAACAATCTCCCCCTTTGGACTTGATGGCAACCTCAAGATCCTCAACATCATTCTCCCCCTTTGACATCAAGGGCAAAGGGTTATGCTTCCCCTGAGAACATGCTTAAGTTTTTGCTCTGCTGATAATGCTCCCCCTGACCAGATCCATAATTCACCATAAATTTCTTCAAGAAGAACCATAATCCACCATGACCATGAAAGAGATAGATACATATTGCAGCCATGTTCATATCAGCATCCATGTTCTCCTTCTGTGATACCATAATGCCAACAATGCATGATATGTGCTCCCCTTGAACCTCTGCCATCAATCTACAACCAATCCATAAACCAGCAAATGTACACGTATACCACATATAAACCTCGCGTAAAATCAACAGATGAGATTCAACAACAAGATGATGCATCAACTACCCCCATCTTTTTCCTAAGGTATTCAAAGGTCTCCCTGGGCAATGGTTTGGTTAGAATATCAACAACTTGTTCCTTAGAAGGAATATACTCCAACTTGACCTTTTCTTCAAGCACTTGTTCCCTAAGAAAGTGATACTTGATCGGTATGTGCTTGGTCTTTGAATGCATGACTGGGTTCTTTGAAATGCTGATTGCACTTGTATTATCACATAAGATGGAGATAGGTGGTGTACAAGTGATTTGAAAATCCCGCAAGGTCTGCATCATCCAAAGGAGTTGAGTGCAGCAAGATGCAGCAGCCACATATTCCGCTTCAGTTGTGGATAAGGCAATGGAACTTTGTTTCTTTTTGAACCAAGATACTAATCTGTAACCCATAAATAATGCACCACCACTTGTGCTCTTCCTGTCATCCACGCTTCCGGCTCAATCTGCATCTGTATAAGCATGAA
>APFE030407335.1:9840-29514 GCA_000404065.3 Pinus taeda | reverse complement strand
ATGACGGATACAAAGGAGAGACGATCCACCTACTACACCTCAACACAGAAGAGCTGCCACGGTCAACATCCTTCTCAAGCGAGCGAGGCACCAGCGAGATCGAGGGTTCACCTTTTTCTTGGATGGCTAGATGCACGCGCTTGATATCAATGGACTACTCTTTTGAGTAGATCTTATTATTTGTGTTCTTCCCATGTTTCGGGGACGAAACATGCTAAGGGGGGTGGAATGTTATATACCTATGGGGGTAATATGGGGTACCGAGGGAGGTACCCAAGGTAATAATGTAATAATGGGATGGGCCATAGTAATAAATAAGGTGGTTAACCCATGTCATGTAAGGGACCACAAGTAGTTAATAATAATGTAAGGGGCCCATGGTATTAGTTGATGGTATGAGGAAACCATGGTAATGATGCATGGTATTGTATGTATGAGGCCTATATAGAGGCTAGAGACTCCACATGGAGAGACATGAAGAGAAGTATTCTTGTATGAATAAGCATATGGCTTGTGGAGTGGTCTCCTTCCTTAAGGAGTGATTGTATGGTGTTGCCCTACCTTAAGGGTTTGATCAATAAAGAATCATTTCATATCATTTCAGGGTTTATTTGCATGGTCTTATATTTTCATATCATATCTATAATATTCTTGGGTTAGAGCTACAACATTGATTCATACACAGCATGTCGCTTCCACAAGTATGGTTTTCCTAATAATACATAAAAAACTTCAAGGGGAGCAATGTCACACAATACCTCATCTGTGAAGGGCTTGATGTTGTATGGAAGGCAACATTTTTGGCTCACGTGAAGATCTCGTCCTTGGTGAAGCCACCCGTTGGTGTATGGTTGTTGATGTACTATGGTCGGTAAGCCCAACCGCTTTATGACCTCTGCCAAAGTGAGGTTCTTTTGTCTCCCACTGTCGATAATGAACTGTAGCGGGGATCCCTTTACCCACATCTGGGAGTGGAAGAGACGCTCCTCCTCCTCTGGATCTTTAGATTCCTCCTTTTGTATCTTCATGGTGGCAACGATGGCATTGGGCTCTACATCAATAATTTTCTTGCCTTTTTCATTCCGCTTATCGGGTTCTAACTCAGAGTTGGAACATGCATCTGATTCTAAAACCTTTAGCTCGGCCACTAGTGACTGCTTGGCCCAACACTCACTTGTGTTATGAGTGGAGCTCTTATGGAACTTACACCACTTTCCTGTGTCCTTCTTTGGCTTCACGGCACTCTTATTTGCTTGTAGATTTGGTGGGTTTTCTTGGCTCATCGTGCCTTGGCTTTGTCCTTTGTTATATGGTTTGGGGGCACCTTTCCCTTGCTTTGAATTTGCAGCTCCAAAGTCTCGACCTTGATGGCATATCGGTATGTCGTGCCGAGAGAGGGGATGTTCAAGAATTCTATTTCTTGCTAGATGTACTCGTGCAGGCAGTTGCAATATTTGAGTACCAAATGCTGCTTCGAATCTTTGATACCCAACTTTGTGCGAAGGGTATGGAAAATATTTGTAAACTCCAGCACATCTTGGTCCCTTCCTTGCCGCAGTGGGGTCCACTTTATGTATTGATCTGCATAGCTTCTGACAAGGTAGTACTACTCCTTGATGGCATCCCAGAATGAATCCCAAGTGGTTGCAGCTGAAAATAGTGAGTTGTGCTACAATTAAGGAGACTGAAAAAGCTAAGAGAAACGTTCGTGGGGGTCCAAGTGGACTTGGCAGGTGGCCATCAATATCCACTTGGATCATGTAATGTATGTGAGAAACTACTCCCTCCAAGTAACTACCTAACAAAAGCCACCACTTCCATGGCTATGTAGGCCCCAACTTGTTGGACATCCATAACTCCAATAGTTTCCCAGGGCACGACATAAAGGAAACTACCACTCCCTCAACAAGCCACTACTTTCTTCTAAAGGTTCCAACCCTCAAAATCTTGTGGACCACCTTTCATATTATTTTAAACTAGACCCACCAATCTTAAAACAATAATTGTAAGCCACATTTCATCTACTTTCATACTAGACCCACAAAAACTCTCTACTCAATCAACAACACATAAAATAACTCTAAAACAAAAATATTTTTTCACTGATCATATATGCTCATAAAATCACCAACACACTGCTAAACTCTGATGGCATACTCTGACAAAATCTTCACTCATTACACCAATAATAACATCATACACTCAACCTCATTAGCATTTATCTCAAAAAACATGACAGGATATACATAACATTAAGAATCAAATACAACACCAACAACAAAACTCTCAATCCTACTCTGTACCACAAGTAGAAATACAACAATATATTGGAAATCTAAAACCATTCTCCCCTACAACAACACTATTAGAAACAAAAATATACCATAGTAACAAATGCACAATCCATAGCAATTTATGAGAACTACAATGCCATGCATGGTGATATACCCTTGTAATATAACTCTAATTTTGTATCAAAATCATCCCCTACACTTATCAATTTACATAGTCTCCAAATCACACTTACTACAAAAACCCTTGATCTCTTAAATTATACCAATGCTTAGTCAAATGCACAAGTTACATGATACACAAACACTTTCATGCACTGACTCTATGCCATTGCACCAGTGCTTAATTTACATGCACTATAACTCACATAGGTATTGTAGATCACATTTTACATGGGAATATATTCTATGTTTGGTGTGAATTGGCTCGCTATATCAACGATGATTCACATGCATTGATACATACAAGAATAATCAATAAGAATTCTAGATGTAAAGCACAAAAGCACACTTTCGAGTTGTTCACCACTTGACAGACTCCCATTACATTTTTTAAATGAACTTGGTCCATCTTCTTATATTCTTTTTTGCTATTGGTTTTCTACTTTTCTTTTGTGATCTAGAATGATGATTGAGATTTCCAAGGAAATATTTTATTCTTGTGTGATGAGCATGTTAATTTATTTTAGACCTTGAGATGGTTTTCTTTCCATTAGCATCTCATTTGATGATGATCTTGAAAAAACTTAGAGGAAGATCTCAAGTTATAATAACAATTGGGTAATGATTGTCTATGCTATAGAGATATTGTTACACTATCTTTATACAATCATAGATACCACACTCCTTTTATTATTATGAGACAACCTCATAATGTTGTAGACCTATTTAATGAAGTTTACATGTAAACCTAGTGTTTTGACTTTGTTCTTACACAATTCCTTTCCTTGGTTACGGATTGAACTTATGATTATAACATGGTGTTTATATATTGTTTCTAGATTTGAATGATTGGATTTTTAGACCTTGTTATAAAATATAACATGTCGTCATATTATATATGTTGTTCATATTCCATACTCTATCAAAAAATTTTGCCTTAATACTATATAACACCACCTAGCACTATTAAATCTTGCGACTTACGTTTTTGTGGTTGTTATTGTGTTTTTTTCGTTATTGTGAAAAAGACCCTCCAAATTTTTTTCTCTTTCAATTTTGGAGCCTATAAACGCTTTCATAAGATGTCACTATTACATATATTGTGTCATCTTTCCATTTCTTCATGATGTCACAAGTGTTGACTATATTTTAATATTGCCAATTGTTGATTTTACTCCTAGGTCAAAGTCTCATATGTGTCACTTTCTTATTTTGTGGAAGTTGTTTTGTCGGTTTTCCAAAGATAGAAAAAGAACTAGGTTTTATTTGACTTGGTGTGGAATCTCTTACTCAACATGCACACCAAATGAAAGAAAGAAAGTGAAACCTCTTTTCCTAGAGAAAGCAAACTTTCTAAAGTCAATGACTTCATATGCACTATCGAAGTAAATTGCACCATCTTGAGCTTGAGTGCAATTATCTTTCCGAGTTGAGTAAAATTATTTCTCCAAGTTTAGTGAACTCCCTATCCACATTGAGTGTGCACTCCTTTTCAACAGTAAGTGGACACTCCCTGTTCTTAGAACATATGCACTCCTTGTCCCTAATAGGTATGCACTTCTAGTCTCTCACACATGTGCACTTCCTTGCTTACATGCAAAGCACACTCCTCGAAAATAGGGATCCTCTCCCAGTTAATTCAACTAACTCACTTATCAAGTAACAAGTCGTACGCATGCATCAAAACCATATCTTTCCCTTGCATGCAGATTTCCTTTATAAGGAGCTTAGCTCATGGTTCATTCTCACAATCACTATTCACTTTGGGCTGAGCGCATTCTCCCATCAAAAGATGAGCCCGTAAATTATTTTTGAATTGATATTAAATGGATTCTTCCCAAATAATAATCCCTACGTGCTTTTCAAATGCTTTGGATGTTTTAATCCTCGCAAAATTTTAACATAAGCTGTCACTTTTAAAGTTCGATTGAAAAAATCAAGCAACCATTCTTTATTATGTGGTTGAATTTGATCAATTCTGCTTTTCAATCTAATTTTATGCTATCCTTTCTAGGTTTTTTACCCTTACATTTCAAGGTTGTGTGAAGCAATGCTATTATTCTTTATCGACTACTTCTATTCATTCTTCTCAGCAATTGTTTAAGGAGCTTCATAAATCTTTCAAAAGGTATGAATATCAATATGCTTATAATGGGATTAATTAGCTTAGAATGACAAAAAATTAGTCTTTATAAGATTTTTCCAATAGATTTCTTGACATCTATTATCATGTTAAAGATGAAGATGTACACTAGGGTTTTTTTGGTGAGAAATTTCAATTTCTAGTTAGGATGTCAAGGAATTCTTTTCAGTTAGAACTTTCATGCGATCTTTGCTAATGGGAACCTTAATATTCTAAGGAGTAATCTACTATGAATTTTTTCCTTGTCCTCCTCCATTCATGATACCCTATTGGCTTCCCCAAGTTGACTCTTTTGAAGTCAAAAATTTTTAAAACCAAATCCATGAATCTGATTCGATAATTAACTCTTCCATTGTTTCAAGTAACAACATGGTCTCAAATGTTGATTTTGAATCCCTTATGGATTTTCTCTTCCTTTCATCCCTTCCTCAATATTATTATTCTTTTTATCTCACTAATGATTCATCTCATACTCTTGGTAAATACCCTTTCAATATGGAATCCTTCAATCAGGTTGAGCCCTTGGACAAACATTATCTTGAACATCTTGTTTCTATAGAATTGTATGATGATTATTATCCAAGACTCATGGAGGGTTATTTGTTCTCACAGGAAGACTTAGATTTTCTTAGCTTTTAATTGGAGTCAAATTTAAATATTAGAGAGTTTATTTTAGGAATATTTATCCCCACATACCATGAAGTTTGTTTGCATATGCATAATAATTCAACTAGTTTGTCACAATTAGATTTCAAACTGACACAAGGAAATAAAGGACTTCAAGAGGATGATATGTTAATCATTGAAGATTTTCTTCACCATATTTAAAGTTTGTCAACTAATATTCGAATCATTCCATGAACCTTTTGATATGAACAACTCTTATTTGGTTTATGATGATCCTATTAATGTAAATAAATGAAGTTATTCTTATTCACTTATGGAATTGACCATACATCATAAGCCTAAGTGTTTATCATCTGAAAGTTTGAAATCTTGTCAAGAAGTTGACACACTTTAACCTACACTAATGGTTATGTCAGGTCCTTGCTACCTTGAAGAGACTTTGGAACTTGGTCAAATTAAACTTTCCTTGCAAAATTCTATTATCAACATCATCTCATGGGATAATGACTCTCTCTTAAAGTATTAATCGAGAAGCTAAAACCTAATTTTCTAATTCTCTTCCATGCAAATATTTTCCCCTAAATTTGGAAACAAAGTATGCATTAAGTGATTATCAAATATTTCAATCTGACACCCCTTCACACTCACCCATCATTAGGCTCAATCCACACAATCGCCTTGATAACTTTCAATCTATATCTGATTCATCATCTGATAAATATCCACACGAAATGTTAGTACTTGATATTTTACATGGTGTGGATGTGTTCATAGTGAATCTATATTTACAAAATTTTCAAGTTGTTTGTCTTTATGATTCCATTGAAGAATGGTTAGAAGAGTCATACATGGTGAATTCAGTGGCTCATAATAAGTACCTTCAAGAGTTCATCCAAAGTTTGTTTAGTTTTGAGTCTGAGAGGTGTTTTCAATGTGTCTCTTATTATCATCGATTGTGCCATCATTAGATTGAGTAGATATCTATCTAACACCATTATGCTTGTATTACACACCTTTGTATTTGTGTGTAGATGTTTCAATCGGCTATCCCTTTTGTTGCACATTATGTTTCTTTGGTCTTTATTGCACTTATCTTTCAACTCAAGGATCATAAGAAATTTTATGGCTACATTGAAAGTTTCATTTCACTTAGTCCTGACCATCTAGACGTTATTTTAGGTTAGGTTTAGCTACATTTAGTTAGTTTACATCACATTGTTTTCTTTTCATTTTCATTTCCCATGTTGTTTTCTCTTCCTTTCTTTCAACTTTATGAGTTTCACTTTTAATAAGATTCTGTGTGAGATTTATTTGCCAGCTTTGAGATAATATGGATGGAATTCAAAAAGGAAAATTGAAGTGATGTGCAACTCTTGGCTAGTCTGTAATTTACCTTCTTTGTTTGGGCCTTTACATATTTTAAAGTTGACAATGTTTGAAGGGAAAATATGATTCATTCAACTATAAATTCATAAGCAAAACCATGATGCCCACCCTTACTATAGGGTCTTCATTCCTAGATTCATTTTTTGTTAATTAAAGTGATGTTTTTCTTGCCAATCCAATTAAGTAGAGAATGTAAAAGGGGAAAAATAATAGCAAGCATATGATTTTTAGAGGTATATATATAACCATCTCTAAAGTAACAACCCCTACTCTAAATAAGATGAGATCATGTAACATCCCTGGTTAAAAACTCATGTAAAAATATGTAAGACCATAGTTGGTGGGACATGTATTCCAAGCTGGATGTTGGGCAAATATATCCTAATCAACATCATTGGATATATGTTTTGGCTAAGGAAATTGGAAAAGGCTAAGGCAAAGACATTAAAAGGAAAAAAAGAATTTTTGGCAGATTTATTTATGAAAATAAAGGAAATTAAGAGAAAAGTAAGGTGAAAGGTCGCAGGTTGCATGTGAGGTGGAAAATGAAGGAAAATAATGGAAAATGAAGAAATATAGGCCTCATTCATAAAAAGGCTTATGAGGATCAGTTAGTAGGCTCTTAGTCAGTGTAAGTTCATAGTTGAATATTTTGTTATGGTTATACATGGGGTCAAGAAAGGCAAAGAAAGAAAGAGGAAGGAAGGAGAAAGAAAGGAAGAACGAGATCAAGAAGCTACAACAGGATGCTTGGAAGGTATCAATTTGCATGTGTATTTTCCTTGCTAGATTTGGCACACATGGCATTGGATGTAGTTATTTTGTTTTTATGGCATGGATTCTTTTAGGTGTAACAATGTTTTTAGCCTAGTCTTGCCACTTCTATATAGCCATAGTGTGATGGGGTTCTCATGTTTTGGTTGAGATGGATTGTTGGATGGATTTGAAGCTGAGTAAGGTGGATCTCCAAAATGATAAAACACATGGCCTAGTAACCCCCTGAACTGGACTATGGGCTGCGTAAACCTGGATTTTTTGTTGCCTTGGATGACCTAGGATTCTTTTCCAGGGAATGGTAGGATATAAGGTAAAGTCTAGAGGTAGTTTTCTCTTCGTTGGGCCTAGTAATCTCAGGTTTTGGATATGCAGTAAATACTCGAGTGTAGGTCTCAGTTCAAGGCATACTGATCCAATGAGGATTGTGGTAAATCTTGAGAGACAGGGGTCTCGGTTTAGGGCCTAGTGATCTAGGTTTGGATTGTCGTAAAACCTAAGAGACTAGGAAACATGAAAATTTCTCACAGTGTAGCTGGAGAAAATCAGTGGAATCCATGATTGTTTGGCCTAATGATCAGGTGGAGATCATGGTAAATCCTGTTAGGATGTGTTCATTTTGTTGGCCTAGAGATCCAAGATGGATTATGGTAAAGCCTAGATTTTATTGATGAGGGTGAGGTGGTTTAGCCTCGGTATGCCCTGGTTGGTTCTTTTGGTCTGAACCCCACATTAATGCTTGGAATATGGCATGGGAATTAATGGATGACGAGAGTTTTGCCTCATACATTCTATGGTTGGGTGGAACATGGAAGTCCCATCTTGGGTTTGGTTTTGCATCATTAATGAAAGGTTATTTCCCCTTGTATTTTCTATGAGCATTTTGATGGATTACAAGTGGTATATATGGTTGTACTTTCATGATTATTTATGTTCTTATTATGTTGGGTATATGTGTGTTTTATAACAACAACTATGGATGGCTCTTAGTATGTTTCTACTTGTAAATGAATGGATAATATATCTATGGCCTAATATATGGTAAAGCAAGAAATGACATGAGGGAAAAATGGTTCTTAGTGATTCTCAGATAAGTACAAGATCCTTATGTTTAATTATGTTAATTACACCAGTAGATTACATGTTTGACGAAATTCTGCTCATGGATAGTAGGGACTTGATTAAGGTATTTTTTAAATTATTTCTTTTGCATCATTATTTCCCTCTTCTTTTACTTCTTGTAAGTTATAATTCCATTTTGGTTAGTTACCTAGGCTTTGGGCCTGAAAATGTGGCTCAAATCCCAGGGACGCTGGCATACCACTAGAAAATTAGATCCATGGAGGCTAGCAAGCAAGCTTGTGAGATCAACTCTAGGTTTCTCGACGTTGTCATGCCTATAGCATTAGAGTGACTAAAGCATAAGATGTCCAAAAGTTCAGTGGGACCCAAGGGAAAGATGTCTAAGGTGTTGACTTGGTTCCTAAGGGTCCTGAAGTTGATGTTGAATTTCTCTGTGTTATGTTTCCATCGATTCCACATCCTTAAGGTCACATAGGAGGTTGAATTGAATCATAGGAGCCTCATGTCACATGTTTAACCCGGTTGGAAGGTTACTTGGGTAGATGTAGGAGGATGACATTATATAGTGGTATTAGAGTATGGTTCAACCCTCAAACTGGATGGGTTGTGTGTGTTGGTCATGCATTCATGTCAGTTACATGTGTGTTGATCATCCTTGTGGTCTATATGCTTGTTTCATATGTATGGTGTCAGTCATGCTAGTAGTTATGTCACCATGTGAAAGAGGATTTTGTTGTTGTGAAGTGTTTCATCGTGAGTGTATGATTTACTATGCATTAGTTAGGCATGTTAGTATTCACATGTTACCAAGTGTAATTGATGTGGTTTTGGTTTTCATGCATGAGGTCATGGTTTGTGTAGTTTATGTGGTTAATCAGTAATGACTGCACTCTAGCTAGAATGATGTGTATGTGGTTTTGTACTCATGTGTTATATGTCCATATGCATTTATTGTGAATGTATGGTCATGGTTATAGTTATGGATGAGTAATAGGTAAACATGCCTTGTGAAGTCATTATGTAATTTAGTTCATCAGGGTGATATTGGTATGTTATGATGCTAATGTGTTCGCTAAGATAGAGCAGGAGATGAGATCATCATAATGAGGTTGTAGCATTGGACTTTGGGGTAAGAGTAGATCGTTATACAAGTATTGTATGTTTGGCATGCAAGTGTAAGTTAAGGATTGTTATATGCATTAGGGTTATATACATTAGGTTTATGTACATGTCTTTTGATGTTATGGTTACATTCATGATAGATGTTGGTCAATTAATGTAGTTATATGCACATGTCTCAGATAGTCAAGAATGATAATAACATGTAGTTGTATGAATTTCTATTGTTATTTTAGGATAGATAACTTAATGATTATGTTGTATGTTGTTGATGAAGTATCTTATAGGTTAACTTCTTCTTGTTAAATGATAGTTGGCATGATGATTAGGGTTATGTCATTTATACCTTGATGTTATATGTATCACACTAAGTTGGATTGGCCTATGCAGATGGTTATGGTTATGATAGCAAGGTATGAGCTGACATATTTGTGATATGGTGTTGTACTAATATAGATTGAATTTTCATATGGGTGAATGATAATTGTGTATGAGTTATGATGTAAACATGTTACCTAGTGACTATTTTCGATATCACGATCTTATTTATGTTTGGGTTGATATATTGTGAAGATATATCATGCGAATATGGATTGATTGTGCATACAAGATTGACTCCCTTGAGATACATTAAGGTATGAGTTTGATTATGTCATATATGTGGTACTTGATTGTTTGATTAGGTCATCTAGTTAATTTAGTTAACATGGTATGTTTGTAAGATTGGTTGAATGTTTGACGAATTTATTAATATGAGTATGTGTTCAAATGATCTTGTTTTAAGATGATCAAGTACTAATGTATGTGTTGATACAGTTGATATGTACTTCAGTATAGCAGGTGATCGTTCTAGAGTTATGTCTAATGACTATGAGTTGATTACAGGTATGACATGATTTTTAGTGTTGGTAAATGTTGACTTTGAATTGATACATAGGATTGTCTTGATGTTTGGAACATGTGGTTGAAATGTGTGAACAGTTGCAGGAAACATAATTCGTATTAGTGTGACAAGGTAATAAATGATTTTCTTATATAACTGATAGTTGGATGATGTGATACCATGTAATAAGACTCAATTGCAGCAAGATAAATGGTAAAAGAAAGGATTGGGGTAATAATTCCTTTGGTTATGTTTGGAAACCCTAATTCCAAATGAATGAGTGCTTTGCATACATTAAGTCTTCTTAACCTTGGTTTTGTTTGAAATTATGTGGATATGTTATATATTCATGAACATGTACTTGGCAGGTGTATTAGCTAGTCTCTAGTTACAAGTGGATCTATCAAAGGGGTTGGAGTCCCTTGAGAGATGGTGTGGATGTGATTAGTTGCAAACAATATGCTTGGTACAACAAGGTAAGGTAACCAGTGTATTGTTATGTTTAATTGTGCACTGACAATTATGTGTTTATGATAGAATGATGTAGGGAGTTACATGACAAGAAATTTTTCTATGAAAACTTGAAGAAGGATTAAGTTGATCTTTCCTTGGGAACCTGATCTGAATGGAAAATGGCATCAAACCATGGTATTCATCCACCCATGTTATTCATATACCCATGGTATTGTAAGCGGAATCCACACATGGTATTGTAAGTGACATCCACCCATGGAATTTACCCGTGGTATTGTAACTGAAAAATACTACAAGTAACAAGTCACATTTTGTAAAAATACACTTTGTCTGCCACAATTTAGCCTTTACAGTTATTCTTTATTTTAATAAAAAAAAAAATTGTGGTTTGTTTTATTCGACACTCTCCTCTTTTTTATTATGACAACTCAATTTTTCAGATCTTGGGGCCATCTTCCCCCCAAGATCCATTTCAATCTTTTAGATCTTGGGGGCCTCCCCCAAGATCCGGATCAGTGGTATCAGAGCAGGTTATGATTCCATTGGAATGAGGGTTTTATGCATATTTTAGTTTCAAATTTTGCAGCAATATTCAACAAATTTAAGGCATGTACTACATCCTCCACAGAGAATTTTCTTGCGCCAAGCGGGAAGAATTTTTCCTTTTTAGTTTTTTCACAGGAATATTTTTGGGTGGAGAGTTTGTAGATCAAATTCGAACTCATTGGTGCAAAATTTATGAAAACAAATAATAGATCTGGATTCCTTGCAAAAAAGTGCCCAAATTCAAAAAAAACTTTGGCCGAATCGGTGTCTAGACGAGGGAGATATTGTTGATTTAAAATAAGCTATGTTGTAGAAATGTTTCTCATGACAATTCATGGATGACGGATATCCTATATTTTTTTGCAATTTTGGTGTATAATTTCATAAAAGATATTATAGATCTAAGCTTCTCTCGAAAAATCACTCAATTTCAAAAATAAAAATAAAAAATGGGTCGAATCGGAGTTCATATGTGGGAGATATCACTCATTTAAAATTAGCTATTTTTTTTGAAAACTTTTGTGACGACGAAAAAGTTGCAACACTAATATGAGATTCCAGAGTCTCCAGATAAGGATTTCAAATATGTAAGGAGATTCAAAATGGTCCTTCTATTTCCAAAAAAAGGTTATGATAAATATTCTGAGTTATATTGACCGATTTATGTCCATTTTAATTCTGGAGTAGCACTCAGAGCGAGTTCCCTTTGGGGACATGCCCTCCCACCCTCCTTTAGTAGGCACTTGCTTCACATTTATCAGTTTTAGCATAGTATCATTTGGCTTGGGTTCTTTGGAGACGTGCCCTCCCACCCCAGGCTATGTAAGTACTTGCTACTTCATCAACAACCAACATCACGGTTATGGGTCAACCACACAAAATCCTTGTTATCAAAGTCCATTTTCTAGGCCACACACTGTTAGTATCACAATTGGTCACAATAATTATAGGGTATCTTTATCCTCAGATCTTCTTTTCTCGTGGTTAGGGGTCATCCACGAACCCACACTTCCTTAAAGTCCATTTTCTAGGCCACACACTGTTAATATCACAGTTGGTCACAAGCATTACAGGGTATCTCTATCCTCATATCTTCATTCATCATGGTTATGGGTCGTCCACAAACCCACACTTCATCAAATTCCATTTGCTAGGTTGCACACTATCAATATCACATTTGGTCACAAGTATTACAAGGTATCTCTATCCTCTGATCTTCATACATCATGGTTATGGGTTAACCACATAAAACCCTTCTCTTCAGTGGCTCTTCATATTCAACAAAGGCTTCACAAGAGGGAGCTTCACGCAATGGGAACCATTACTTCTTAAGGAGGGAGGAATGATCCAAAGGGAAAATGACATCAACCCATGGTATTCATCCACCCATGGTATTCATCAACCCATGGAATTTATCCATGGTATTGTAAATGGAATCCACCCATGGTATTGTAAGTGACATCCACCCATGGTATTCATTCACCCATGGTATTGTGACATCCACCCATGGTATTCATTCACCCATTATATTGTGGCATCCACCCATGGTATTCATTCACCCATGGAATTTACCCATGGTATTTTAACTGAAAAATACTATAAGTAACAAGTCGCATTTTGTAAAAGGATAGTTTGTCTGCCACAATGTAGCTTTTACAGTTATTCTCCCATTTTAATTAAAAAAATCCTTTGTGGTTTTTTTTATTGGGGATTCTCCTATTTTTTTATTATGACAATTCAAATTTTCAGATCTTGGGGGCATCTCTCACCAAGATCCATTTCAATCTTTTAGATCTTATGGGCCTCCCCCCAAGATCCGAATCAGAACCATGGGGATTGAGTCATGGTGTCTGTTGTTAGTCTTTTACTTTGGTCTTTTGTGATTGTTGTGCTTGATTTCTGATGTTTTGTGTGTCTAGTGCATAGTTATGCCACTTTTTTACGGTGTTGTGTTGTTATTGGTTTTAGGAATTTGTTGGTAAAAGAGGAAGTTAATGGAGCTCTAGGAGAGATGTGTGGTAATGAAAAGACGATGTAAGACCTAGATGAAACTTGGTGCATGAGTAAGTGTAATGGAAGGTAAGACTATGACAGTTGGTTGGATTGATTAGGTGCATTATGGTAAATGGACGGTGGCAGTGCAAATATGAGAAGGGAAACCAAAAAAGGTAAGGTGAAAATATTTGAGGTGTTATATGCCTTAGCTAAGTTGGGAATTGTAGTTCTCAATTTTGTGCATGCTATGCACAAATATGGAAGTTCTCTTAACCTAAACCTTATGATATTGGTAATTATGTTATGATCATGATTATGATGATGTATGTGTGTGTGTGTGTGTCATGTTTGACAGGGTCTTCATGGATCATGATTATTAATGCTAACATTTATATGTATATATATATATATGTGTGTGTGTATGTATGTCATTGTCTGATAGGAGAGCATTGATTTTATATTATTTTATATATATATAGATAGATATACATGTTTCCATGTATTTGTGTCACTGTCTAATAGTGTCATCAAGAATCGTTCTTGTGGAGCAATGATTGCTTATGCAAGCGAGTGACATGAAGAGGTTCTTGGTCTTATGAGGAATCAATTGCGAGGAGTAGCCCTGAAAATTCTATGAGGTCAGTATCATTTGTTTATGAGTTGATATTATGTGATTATTTCATGTCTATGTTATGGACAAGTTATACCAAGGATACAATAGTAAAATGAAAGCAATGTTGGCAGCAACATGCTGGACAAGCATGGATAAGACACTAGAAGAAAGGTTGCTTGGTAAGCACAATATGGTTTTGGATGTGTGGTACTATTGTTGTACACATGTTATAATGTTGTACATGTTGTGTCAATGATCTTTGCACATGCGTTGTTGTGAATATATAATATGTGTACATATTTTTTATGCAATATTATGTACAAGATGGTATAGATAGTGTTGTGTGAGTATTACATATGGTGTTGTGCGCATGTTGGATATGTTGTGATGTGTACAAATGATGCTATGTAAATATTATATATGCAGTGTTGTGTACAAATGATGTTATGTACATGTTGGATATGCAGTGTTATGTATAGGTGGTGTGGTGTGCATGTTGTACATGTGGTGTTGTGTACATATGGTCTTGTGTGCATGATTGTACAAGTGATGTTGTGTACATGCTATAAAAGTGGCATTGTATGCATGTGCTATTGTGTACATGTCATGCATGTGGCATTGTGTACATTTCGTATTGCGTATATTTTGTGCATGAAGTACTATGTAAATGTGGTATTTTATACATGTTGTATAATTGTACCATGTACATGTGATGTTGTGCACATGTTGTGCAGGAGGTGCTTTGTACATGTGGGATTGAGTGCATGTTGTATGTGATGTGTTGCAGGTATGCGGTAATATGTATATGCATTATGTAGTCATGGCATCATGACATATGCATTTATTGTTTTGCACTCTATATACATATTGTGTCGTCTCATACACTGGGGTTAGGTGTATGAGTTGTATGTCAGGTGTAGGAGCATGTATTCCCAAGTTTTGTATGTCATGTTTGGTTATATGTGTGTAATGTGCTCTATGTGTATGTGCATATGGTGGAGGAGAATGCACTGGTGCTTTTCGAATGTGGCAATGGATCTAGTGTGCATATGTACCAAGAACAAAGGCAGAAGTAAGGATCGATGAAGGATAAGTATTAATATTATATTTCAGTTTTATTATGCATGTGATTTATGATTCTGGTCTATGATGATTACATGTGATCTATTATTATGGTTTATGATGGTTACAAGTGATTTATGATTTTGATATATGATGGTTATGTTTTCATCTAACCTGATGTGATATATTTATACATGATGATTTGGTCAAAGATTCTAGTTTGACATGTTGTTATAGGAGGAAAATAGAATTGCAAGTGTACCTTACTGATGAACTACTGATAAGGTATGACTTGAGGTTATTTCAAATTATTTGAATCTAATGGAAATAATGTTCTTGAAATAGGAATGCATGCACATGCCCATTTGGGTGGTTGAAATGAACTGCAAGAATTGGAAACAGCAGCAAAAGAAATTGGAACATGCAACACTATTCTAGTAGAGTACTGCAGAAGTAAGGCCATTGTGGCACATTGGTACCCAATAGTGTCCATTGATTTCCATGAGCATGCTATGACTAGTATGATGGTTTTTTTTATGCTCTAGACCTACGAGAAATTCCATAATATAAAAAATGCGAAGAAATATAACCCAGGACACAGAGTAAAGTGAGAAAAACAACAATTATTTTATTATTTAGAAATATACTCAATTTTCACTTTCGTCTTCGAAGGGTAAACCTCCAGCAGAGAAGAGATTGATTACAAATAAGCCTTGATGATATTTCCCTTACTAACTATAACTACTTATAGCTAAATGACTTCCAACAACCTAACGACTAGTGGTCCTTTGCATAACATGGGTTAACCATTTTATTTATTAACTATGGCCCATTTGCAACTAATTGTGGTCCCTTTCTTAAATTTGGGTCAACCACTTACAATTATTTATACGAGCCTTATTTACTCTGTAACTATGACTATGACTCAACCCATTTGGCTTATTACATAAATAAAGGGGTTAGGGTTTGACCCTAACATGCCCTACCCCATCAAAAGTAGCCTTGTCCTCAAGGCTGAAGTTACAGAAACTGTTGAAGAATAGTGGTTGGTTCCCAGTTCAAATCTTCTAGAGAGGTATCTTTCCACTTGATGAGAACTTCCTTGATTGTTTGTTCACGGAGATGTCTTTCACGAGTATCGAGGGTTTGTTCTATTTGGTTTGAATTCTACAATTGTTCGCCACCACTTTCTTTAAGCATGATACATGGAAGACTGTATGATTTTTTGAAGTTGGTGGCAAGGTCAGTTTGTAGGCGATTGCTCCAATGTGTTGTAGTATCTAATAAGGTCCATATAATTTTGGTGCTAGTTTTTGGCAACCCTTTTCTTTGGGAGATTTTTTCTTATATGGTTGTAGTCATAGAAATACCTAATCCCCTTCTTTAAATGTGTGATCGGAATGATGTTGGTCTACCTTTTGCTTCATTCAATTGTGATCTTGATGTAGATTATCTTTGAGATGAGATATCATGGCGGTATGGTTTTGTAGGAGTTGATCAACTACCTGTAGCTTAGAACATCTAGGGATATAAGAAATAGGTTAATGTGGGAGTTAATCATATGTTTCCTCACATGGAGTCATCTTGGTGGCTTTATGATAGTTACTATTATACCACCATTCAGCTAAAGGTAGCCATTGTACCCCTTGATGTTGCTTTTCTGAAGTGAAGCACCTTAGATATTTCTCCAAACATTTTTTTGATTACTTCTTTTTGACCATCAGTTCGAGGATGATCGCTAGTACATAGTTGGAGTTGCGTGCCTTGTAGCTTGAAAGTTATTTCCCAACTTTACTGGTGAAAGTGGGGTCACGATCAGACACAATGGAAGTTGGCATGCAATGAAATTTAAGGATATGGTCCATGAAAAATTGAGCCACCAAAATGGGGGTAAATGGGTGGGATAGAGCACAAAGATGAGCATATTTAGGAAGTATATCCACAACCACCATGATGATGGATTTGTTGCCCGACTTTGGGAGACCATTGATAAAATCCATGGAGACATTCGTTTAGATAGAGGCAAGGAGTGGCAATGGCTGTAAGGTTCCTAGTAACTTGATTTTTTCTCCTTTGTTGCATTGACACACATAACATTCAGCTACAAAAGTAAGAATGTCATTTTTCATGATAGTCCAAATGAAAGAATGACGAATGCAAGCATAAGTCTTCTGAAAGCCTAAATTCCCTACAGTTGAAGATGAGTGAAACTCTTCCAAAACGTGGGTTTTGAGGGTGGATGCTGACGATATAACTACTTGATCCTTGTAGTGAATACTATCATCCTTCCAACAATAGTTGAATGATGAATTAGGATCTTCTCTCAAGGTATTAATAAGTTGGGAGAGAGAGAGGTGTGAGAACCATTCCTTGCAAGATTCTTCAATCCAATTTGGTATGGTAAGAGAGATTGATAGAAGGGTGATTTCATCCTCAATTTGGCAAGAAAAAGAATCAACTACTACAATGTCACACCATTTATTGCAAGTTATATCATAATCATATTCGACATTTTTGCTAGCCATTTATTTTTTGTGGCAATGATAAATGTTGCACCAAAAACTATCTTAGGCTTTGATGATCTGTATAGATTTAGAAACGCCACCCCAACAAGTATGGATGCTAGGTGTCTACTGCATGTAATATGGCCATCATTTCTTTCTCATAGGTAGATTGACCCAGATGTTTTCCACTAATTTGTTGGACATTGAATGGAAATGGTTGACCTTCCTGCATTAATAAAGCACAATACCAGTACTGGAAGCATCACATTAAATCATAAACAATTTGCTGAAGTTTGGTAGGGCCAATATGGGAGTGGAGCACATGGGCTATTTGAGAGCCAAAAATGCCTCTTGCGCTGCTTTAGTCTAGAGAAATGAATTTTTCTTGATAATATTAGTGAGGGGTCTAGAAATGCGACCATAATTGTGGAAAAGTTTTTGATAGTATCCAGTGAAACCCAAGAATCCCCTCAAACTCTTCAAATTTTTTGGTTGGGGTCAATCTTGCGTTGCCTGTATCATTTTGGGGTCAACCCTCACTCCCTCAAGACCCATAATGTGTCCCAAATACTTGACTTCTTCCACACCAAAAGAGCACTTGGAAAACTTGACAAATAATTTATGATTTCAGAGCAGTTGGAAGATCAGATCTAAATGTTGAAGATGTTTGTCCCAGGTTAGGCTGTAGATAAGAATGTTATCAAATAAGGCGAGTATAAATTTTTGGAGATATGGTTTCAATAGGTGGTTCATAAGGCTTTCAAAAGTAGATGGAGCATTATAGAGACCAAATGGAATAACCAAGAATTCATAATGGCCTTCATGAGTTTGGAAGGTAGTCTTAGGAATGTCTACTTCCCTCAGGTGTATTTGGTGATAGTCAAAGCGAAGGTATAGCTTGGTAAATAATTGAGCACCATGTAGTTCATCCAGAAGATCATCAACAACTAGAATAGGAAATTTTTCTTTGACAGTGAGATTTTTGAGGGCCCGAAATTCTAGACACATCCGCGATTCTCCATGTTCCTTTAGCACCATGACCACTAGTGACGAATAAGGATTTATGTTAGGATGAATACCACCATATTTGAGGAGTTCCTTGATTATTTTTTCAATATCATTCTTTTTAGCAAAAGGATATTGGTATGGGAGATCAGTATGGGCACACATTAGGCAGTTGGGCTCCCGGGACTAAAGGGATGTTATGATGATGTTCACTACTAGAGGGTGAAAGCTCTTTATGTTTTTCAAATACTTGTTGGTAGCAGTTTAAGACCTATTGCATCGCATGATGAATATGAGGAGTATTGTATTCAATGGCCTGGAGGGCATTAAATTGGGCAATGACTCTGTGATGTACCTTTTTCAAAATATTTTCCATTCGATGCGAGCTGATGATAGTAGGAGCACTTGCCTAGAGCCCACGTAATGTATGAATGTGGTCATTCTACTTAAAGCTCATATATAAATCCTATAAATCCATTGCGATTGTGCCCAGTGTGCGAAGCCATTCAACACCCAAGACAACGTCACAACCACCCATTTTAATAGCAAACATGTGGGTCTTTAGGTGGTAGTCTCCCATCTAAAGTTTAATCTTTCTGCAGCGGCCTTCACATTTCATGGTCCCCCCATCAGCGATAAGGACTTGGAAATTAGAGACTACCCGTACAAAGAAATGAACAACTTCAATGACACACTTATGGATAAAGTTATGAGTGCTACCATTGTCAATCAATACCACTACTAGTCGATGCTTAAGAAAGTCTCATATTTTGAGAGTTTGAGGTGAAGAAATGCCCACCAAAGCATGTAGTGAGATAACTGGTTCATCTGGCATAGATGTAAGATCTTTGCCCGGCTAGTTTTCCTTAACTTTGTCCTCAGGCCCCCCAAGTGGTGGGGCTTCCTCAAATGAGATGCTATCAGTAGCATCAATTTGAAAGAATTTGGGTTCCTTGCATTTATGCCCCAAGGTGTTGGAAATAATACTGAGAAGGGAGGGGGGGGGG
>APFE030407334.1:24726-69726 GCA_000404065.3 Pinus taeda | reverse complement strand
ATCTTCTCTCTCTTGAGAATTTCACACTTCTTCTTGGAGGTGAATTGGAGCTTTATGGATGAATTTCGATGTGTGGATTTGGTTTATCTTATCTTGAAGCTTCTCTAGTGTCAAATTATGGATGGTTGGATATGTTATATTACATGTAAGTACATGATTTTAATGCTATTCTGTTTTATGTTGTCATATACATTAGATTGGGATTTTCACTATTTTTAGAGTTAATCGCTGCATGCATTTACTGCTTAAATTGTGGAATTTTGTCTCTATATAACATCTCTCAATGTATGGGCCATGTAATTTGAATGAAATCTCCTAGGGATAATTCTATCAATGAATTTATCTTGATAAGCCATTACCTTTTGCACATCGAAGTATAAACGCTACAAGATTGCTTCTCTTTGACCTAGAAGGCTAGTGAAGTAGTCTTAAGGCCTCCTTGACTAAGAACGAAAGGCCCTTATTGATATTTATCATAGACTCCATTGTCCCAAGACTAAGACACTGATCTACCAAGAGTTGTCATCTAAAATCAACTATTTTTAACCTTTTCCAAGGTCTAGCCAAGTTGGGTCACCTACAATATCATTTTCCCGACGAATTAGCCCTCCAGAAAGTTCGATCTCCTAACTTCTCCTGCGTTGGTGTCTCCTCAAGGCCTCCTCCAATTTTGAAGCCATTCTGGCGGTGGAGTTGTGAGAAAATCCAAGCCCTTGCTCCGAGATCAAACTTTGCCCTAGTATCCCCAAGGCTAGTGCCCCATAGGATCAACTCAACACCTTTAAGTGAATATCCTTTCTTTGATCCTTTCTCCTTACTTGTCTGGGTTAAAAACATCATTGGTTGCTAAACTCTTTCCTCATTAACCTAGGATAGGTCCACTTGGTCCCGCGTGGTCCCATTCCTTTGAAAGACAATTCTTCGAGAACCATCCAAGACACTAATTTCAACAAGGATTTTAGGGATTGGAAAACTCTTTCATAAGTCATATACCCTAAACCTAACCCTCAAATCCTTTCATCCTTCTCCTAGAAGAAATTGTACCTTGCTTAGAAAGCAAGCAAGCTCTGTCCTTCAAACTCTTTTGGAAAGGGATTATTTGGGTCACTCCATATCCACTTATTGATTTATTCTTCATTGGTTACTCCATAATATACTAGGTCTCCTCCCATCGGTGAATGTCCATAAAGAGTAGGGAGCATTAACTGAGGTGACAGTGGGCTAAGTCTCCATTTGTTGCCCTTGGTCTAACATTTGTCCTTTAGGGATCCCTTGCTAGTTTTGTGAAAATTCTATCACTACAGCAACTGATTTATTTTTCCTACTTATTTCATCATAAGTTATTCATGAAATTACTTCAACAAACATTAAAATAAATAATGTTGTAGATATCACACTATAATACAGAAACAAACATATGCACACATTGACACAGTTATTTTGGACTAATGTCCTCGGAAAAACCCAATGTGGGAAAACTGGCGCAGAAAGGGAGGATTTTATTATTCAGCAATTTTCTTGTACAACAGGGTGCCAAACTGGCTTACCCACAGATAGACAAACTTCCAGCACTTTTCTAAACCCAGGGTAGGCCCTACTGGCCTCTGCTACAACCTGAAACCCTCTACGTCAGCCTACTAAGGCTTTCACAGCCTCTCTAGGCTTTTGTGTCACTCCTGCAGCCTTTGTGTGGATGATGCAAGCCCTTCTGGCTCTATGCAGTCTTTGCTGCCTCTGCGGGGCTTCCTCTGGCTCTGCGTCTACCTCTTCTACACTGATCTCTCGTCTCTTTGTTCCGTAGTTGCTACCTCCTAACTGCTCTTTAGACCAATGGTTCAATTTCTCAGCAAACCTCGCTCCAGAAATTGAACTGACTAGTCTCCCTCAGTGTATCCTCCAAGTGCCCCTCAAGCCTCCTCTTATACTTTTTCTGTTGACATCTCAACGGCCAAGATTAAGTCTCTAATCAGCGACTAAGATTAGATCTGGCTTGATCCATATCTTTTGGACCATTCTAACACAGATTCATATTAATACACATTAATATTTTATTTTCCTTAAGTTTAGACTTCGAGACTCCATTAAAAATATTGATTATTTTAATATCTCTTGATCTGTTTGGAATCTGCCCACACCCTTTCTAGGTATTGGAGATCTTATGTGCCCCAACCTCTCCACCAAATTTTGTGGCTAGAGCACATCCGATGCTACCCCAAATCAACACTCCCTCTTAGCGAGGACTATGCTCCTTATTGAGTATTACTCTGATCATCCGGCATCGGTACCTGTGCTAATGCTAGGCCTTTTTACCCAACATCCTCTGCACTGCTGCCTCTTGTACTGCTGCCCATGACTCTGCTACTGCCACTACTGCATCTGTACGACAGCTCCCTCTGCATTCGTGTTGTTGCTGGTTCTTTCTCCCAACATTGCATCCGCACTGCAACTTCCTCTGCATTTGTGTTGTTGTTGGTCCTTTCTCCCAACACTACATCTGCATTGCAACTTCCTCTTCATTCATGCTGCTAACACACTACTTCTGAAAGGGCTTCTTTACCATCCCCATCATTTCCCTGAAGTAGTCAAATTGACTTTCCAAGGGCCTTGATGAGGATATCTGCCACTTGTTCCCCTGTAGGAGTGTAGCTCAACTGTACAACTCCTCGTTGGACACAATCTCTGACAAAGTGACACCAGATCTCAATAGGCTTTGACCTATCATGAAATATTGGATTCTTAGAGAGTTTGATGCAACTCTTATTATCACACATTATCCTGGTCGCCTCCATATTTCTTTTGAATAGGTTTACCAACAGTTTTCTAAGCCATATGGCCTCACACAAAGCTATGCTTGCTGCCATATATTCTGCCTCAGACGAGCTCAGAGCCACAAACTTCTGTTTCCTATTACACCAAGAGGTTATTCCTGATCCAATGTTGAAACAGTACCCAGAGGTACTTTTCCAATCCATTGAACTTCCCGCCCAATCTGCATCAGTAAATCCACTCAACCTAATATCCTTCCCCATGTTGTACAAGAGCCCATAATCAACTGTTCCCTGTAAATATCTGAGAACATGCTTGGCTGCTGCCCAGTGAGCCCTCTTTGGTTCCACCATGAACTGACTGAGGGTGTTGACAGTGTAACAAATATCTGGCCATGTATTCACTAGATACATCAGGGACCCTATAAGTTGTCGGTATAGGATGGGATCGACATCCTTGTCTTCTAATGCATCAATCTTCTTCTAGTTGGTAATCATTGGTGTAGCCATAGGTCTACAGTCTCCCATCCCGAACCTTTTCAGGATTTCTGTAGCATACATTCCTTGCCCAAGGAAGATTTCTCCTTTCTGCTGCCAAACTTCCAACCCTAGGAAATAGTGCATTTGTCCCAGATCCTTCATATTGAACTCTGTGGCTAGATTTTTCTTGCAGTCTTCAATGAGTCTGGATGATCCTGTCAGGAAGAGATCATCCACATATAATACTAAAATAAGTGGCTCGCTCTCTATGACCAGATAGTAGAGATTCGGATCCGCGTCACTCTTGACAAACCCCATCTTCTGCAAGTAGCCATCTATTTGGCCATACCACACTCTTGGTGCCTGCTTCAGCGCATACAAGGCTTTTTTCAGTCTACATACATGAAACTTCTTCCCATGAGTTTCAAAGCGCTCTGGTTGTTCAATGTATACTTCTTCTATTACCCCGTTCACAATGCTGTCTTGACATCCATCTGATGGATCTCCCATTCCATCTGGGCTACAAGAGATATCACAATCCTAATAGATGTATACCTAGCTACCAAGGCGAAGGTTTCCTCATAGTCAATCCATTCCTTTTGAGCATACCCGTTAGCCACAAACCTGGCCTTGTATTTTTTAATACTGTCGTCCGTAGCGTATTTGATCTTGTAGATCCATCTTGAACCTACCACAGATCTGTCTTGAGGCCTTGACACCACCTTCTAGACATCGTTTACCATTATGGAGTTATACTCCTCCACCATCGCATCTAGCCAGACTTGATGTTGAGCTACCTTCTTGAAGCTAGCAGGCTCTCCATCCTGAGCTACTAACGCCTGATACCTGTCTGGCTGTTTTTGCTCCCTTTTACTATTCCTTGGCTCTCCGATGAAGTTTTCTGCATCACACAGAATCTGACAAAGTTCCCTACTGGTTCTTCCTCTACCAACAGGTGCTTCTGTTCGCTCCTCTTCCTCATCCTGAGAACCTTCCTAATCTGAGGAAGGATTCTTCACTTCCGTTGGTTGAAGAGGCATGACCAATGGATCTTTCTACTGCTCCTTGGATGGCATTTTGCAACATCTTCTGAAAGCTCTGTCCTCCATGAACTTTACATCTCGTCATACTACTACCTTCCTGCTCTCTGGAAGATAGATCCTGTATGCCTTAGCGTTCTCGCTATATCCTGCCAAATACCCCTTTTCTACAATCTGATCCAGCTTCTTCCTCTTTTCTTCGGGTATGCAACAATATCACAAACTCCCAAACATCCTAAAATGACTGACTTCAGGTGTCTTCCCAGTGAAGACTTTCTCTAGAGTAATCTTGCCCAATGCTCGATGCAGAGTCCTGTTCTGCAGGTAGATAGTAATGTCGCATGCAATTTTGGCATATCCTAATCATACAGCATGGCCTTAGCTGCTTCTACAATAGTCCTAGTTTTCCTTTCTGCCACCCCATTATGCTCCGATTTGTAGGGAGCTATCCACTCTCTTCTGATGCCCTCCTTAACACAATAATCAGTGTAGTCCTTATCGACATATTCTCCACCATTATCTGAGCGCAAGATTTTTATTTTCTTACCTGTCAGATTCTCCACTAGAGCCTTGAATTTCTTGAATCGACAAAAAACCTCATCCTTGGTTTTTAGAAAATAGATCCAAGTTTTCCTAAAGTGGTCATCAATGAAGGTAAGGAAATACTCGGCACCGCTGAGTGCTTTGACGGACATAGGTCCGTAGATATCTGAGTGTATCAATCCTAGTAGACTCTTGGCCCTGTGGTTGCTCCTAAGAAATGTTGCCTTGGCATACTTTCCTAGAGCACACCCCCTGCATACATCATCTCGTTTCATACTCAGATTCGGAACTCCTGTTACAATGCTCCTGAGAATTCTCAGAGCTCCATGGTGCAAGTGACCCATCCTTTTGTGCCATAGTTCATTAAAGTCTTTGTCCCCATGACTGCCTATTAGTGCCATTAGAGATTCTAGTTGTAATCTGTACAACCGATTACTTTTGATCTTGATCTGCACTTTCTTTTTCTAGCTCGGGTGTTTGACATATACCTTTTCCTTGATGAAGTAGACGTCATAGCCCTTGCCTTGTAGTTGTGACACGGAAAGTAAGTTCATCCCCAATCCTGGCACATCCAACACATTTGTGGCATGGAACCGCTCTCCCGATTTTGTCTAAAAAACTATGGTACCCTTTCCTACTGAGTACACTTTGCCTTGTTCCCCATGGTGATTTGAAAGTTCATCTTCTCTTCTCGATATTCTGAGAAACACTCCTTGATTCCCATCATATGCCACGAGGCTCCACTGTCTATATACCATACTTTTGAATATGCAGCACTAGACATGCACGCCACTTCTTCTTCCAACCTGGAAGCCAACATAGAGAACTCGAAATCTCTCTCTTCTCTTGTGCAATCTTCTAAAAATCTGCATGAGTCCCCTGAGGTGGATGCCTCTGCATCGTGGTCTTGACCCATCACTAATTTTCCCTCACTATCTCTGACTACTTGCTCTGATACCATGTGAAAGTTCTATCACTGTAGCAATTGATTTATTTTTGCTACTTATTTCATCATAAGTTATTCATGAAATTACTTCAATAAACATTAAAATAAACACTGCTGTAGATATGACACCGTAACACAGAAACAAACATATGCACACATTAACACAGTTATTTTGGACTAATGTGCTCGGAGAAACCCAATGCGGGAAAACCGGTGCAGAAAGGGAGGATTTTATTATTCAGCAATTTTCTTGTACAACATGGTGCCACACTAGCTTACCCACAGATAAACAAACTTCCAGCACTTTTCTAAACCCAGCGTAGGCCCTACTGGCCTCTGCTACAGCCTGAAACCCTCTATGTCAACCTACTCAGGCTCTACGTAGCCTCTCTGGGCTTCCGCGTCACTCCTGTAGCCTCTGCGTGGATGACAGACCCTTCTGGCTCTGCACAATCTCTATTGCCTCTGCATGGCTTCCTCTGTCTCTGCGTCTACCTCTTCTGTGCTGATCTTCCGTCTCTCTATTCCATACTTGCTGCCTCTTGACTACTCTCCAAAACATTGGTTCAACTTCTCAGCAAACCTTCCTCTAGAAATTGAACTGATTGGTCTCCCGCAGTGTATCCTCCAAGTGCCCCTCGAGCCTCCTCTTATACTTTTTTTTGTTGACATCTCAATGGCCGAGATTAAGTCCCTAATCAACGGCTAAGATTAGATCTGGCTTGATCCATGTTTTTGGACCATTCTAACACAAATTCATATTAATACACATTAAGATTTTATTTTCCCGAAGTTTAGACTTAGGAAATCCATTAAAAATATTAATTATTTTAATATCTCTTGATCTGTTTAGAATCTGCCCAAACCCTTTCTGGGTATTGGAGATCTTATGTGCCCCAACCTCTCCACCAAATTTCGTGGCTAGAGCACATCCAACGCTACCCCAAATAACCAAGTTTGAGTGGTAACATTTTGGCACTGTTGCCGAGGGCGCAAAATGTGTGTTTTGTTCCCCATGCGACATATTGACATAACATTATTAGCGACTCCATTGGAAGAACGAAGCCCTAGTTCTTCATTGAACTTTAAGATCGATGCTTGTAGTATGAAGCAAGCATTTTTCTAGGCGTCTTTAAATTCACCCTGGTGACTCCTACATATTTTTCATGCATATAGGTTTTCTTTCTTTGATAAATTTCCCGCTTTGGACATTACTAGCATCCCTAGGCACCCTAATCATGTCGTGGGAAGGATGGTATGTGCGGTCCCCATGTTTGATGGTGATCCACTCTCTGCAATTGAGCATGTAGAAAGATTCAATGCACATACTTCGAAGGAGAAAGTGGTTCACCAAGATGTCCTTATGTTATTGTTCATGGGATCTCTCGATGGTCACAACTCATGGCTGCATAATCATGAACCCAAAAGCATCTCATCTATTAAGGAGTTCGTTGATGACTTTCTTAGTCACTTTCAAGTATACCCTGCATTAAGCATCCAAGAGGAAGCCCTCATCGAGCACCATCAAGACATTGAGAATCTAAGTAATGAGCAGGAGGACGAGTCATCGTTAGGTCCTCATGGTGAGAAACATGATTTTGAGAACACACATGTTGGGTAGAATGAGTCCATGGAAGGTGAAGTTGAGACTAACCTTTCCTTTCTCAAAGATATTACTTCTAATGATTCTTGAGAACCTTGAGGAAGCTGACCTCATTAACCCCTTGAAAGATGCATTGAAGATTACTTACACATTGAAAGGGATAAATGGGAAGTTGTTGGTCCTCAATTTGATTGTGCTCCCATTTACGACACCGACAAGGAGGATGAGGATGAGATTGGTCTTTCCTTCCCCTCAAGCACTATTTATGATGGCATACCCACTAATACCCTTGGGAAGGACAATCTTCATTTTCCTTTGCATAAAGAGGGGCAGTTGGAAGTGATAAATTTTCCTTTTAGGAGAGACCCAATCTTTGATACTAAGGAAATTGATAAGGCTCCCACTTCTCATGAGTATGATTCTATGTTCAAATCACTTGATCCTTTAGATTATGATTTTGGGAAGGCAAAACCCGTTGATTACAATATTTCTCCCTCTGTTTTTCCTATTGGTCATCATCTTGAGCCTTCATCAAGTGATTCCCTCACCTCTAGTCATATGATCTCAAGTAACTATGAGCCCTTCGTCCTTCCCAGTATAGTGCCAAGGAAAAGCCCTTCATTGATGCAACCTTAGGGTTTTGATCACTCCATAGTCTCCCCTCTCTAGTGTCATCATCATGTGAAACCTACTTGTGTTTCTCCATCTCCCTCTCCTACTAATCATAACCCGATGAAGGTCGTAAGCCATGACGTAAACGATAAGTGCAATGGTGGAAGTGATATGCCAGAGATTGCCATCCATCAAAAGTTCATGGGCTTTGTTGTTCACATCTCTATATTTTGGTTGCAAGAGAAGATCTCATGGACTAGATTACATCCTTTTCTTGCCTCTCACATAATCCTCCATGTGTGGGCATCATATTTTCCCACCTCCCACCCACAACATCCTCCATGTGTTTGGGTTTGCATTCGCATTGGGATTTGCTGCATGAGTGATCACATAAGCAGACATATTTATATTGACTTGATGATATGTTGGCTACACTGACTTTATGATTATGTAATATTCCTAATCCAGAATATTCCTCAAACCCTAGCAAAAACTCCAATCAAATATGTGCAAATGATATAATAACCCAAAAGTGATAAAATAACAGTGGAACATCATATAATAATATAAACCGGAAATATAAGCAGATACACAAGAAATGTAGCGAGAAATGCTAAGCCATTTTATTATATTGAGCAATAAAATGAGTACAAGAGGTGATTAGACAGATGGAACCTCAACTTGCACAAGGCAAGGGAAGAAATACTCTTAGAATGACAAGAATGGCCTCTCTGTGTGGATGATGTTGTTGTGCCGCTACTGCTGCTAGAAAACAACTGATGATTTGGGGCTGCTCCCCTCCTCAAAAAACGTTGAAACTCTAGATTCGGGCTCTACTCAAGAAACCCAGAAAAACCCAGAAAGCTTTCCTGGAATGGCCGACCCCTAAAAAACACCCTCTTGGGGTTCTGCGCAGTTCCTCAATGCCCTACGCTGCCACTGAAGAAACCCCCTCTAAACTCTGCCTGAAATACTGCCTGAAACCCTGCCAAAAATCCTCCAATGAGACAAGAGTTGGACCCCTACTCAATCTCCTAGCATAAATCCACCTGCCAAACCCCAATCCCGCACTACAACCAAAAAAAACTGCGTCCCTCTCCAAGTGTTGCGCAATCCTCCAAAATGCTGATGAAACTACTACTGAAATGCTGATAAAACTACTGCTGAAATACCGATGGAAATACCTTGCTTGAGCAAGCACTCGAAGTCCCCCAGGGCTAAGAGTGAGATCTCCGAATGGAGACACTCAATGCACTAAACAGTGCTGCAGACCAACAAAACAGCCAGCATGCTCAGAAGTTGAAATGACTAGCTCAAAATGCACATCACTGAATGATCCAAAATGAGCGGGCTCCTCTCTATTTTATAGCCTCTGCCTCTCACAATCCCTAGGGTCACCTCCTCTTGCGTGATTCCCCTTTTGCCATGTGTTCTTCCCTCCTGCGCAGTCCCTCCATGTGTCTGCGTGGGCCCCATTTTTGCGTCCCCCTTGGCTCCTCCTTAAGTCACAACGTTGTGCTACTAGGAAGTGAATTTTTATTTTTAAAGTGAGTTATGTCCCTCGTCCTCACTTTTTTTATTTATAAATAACTATAGAAGGCAAAAATTGGGCAAAATCAAATATTCCAATTAGCCATGGCTAATTAGGAATATTACAGTCTCCCCAGGAAAAATGTTGCTTGTCCTCAAGCAACTGAAGTGATGGATGCTGCAAGATCTTCTCACTCTCCCAAGTGGCATCCTCATCCGGCAAATTTTTCCACCTCGCCAAGAATTCCCAAACCGTCCTCTTGCTTCGCAGCTGCCTCTCCCTGGTATCAATGATAGCCTCCGGCTGCAACACCAAATGCCCCTCGTCATCCATGGGTGGTAGCTCATCTGTCACTGTCACTTGCTGCCCCAATGCCTTTTTCAAGCATGACACATGGAAAACGTTATGAATCTTGTTGCCTTGGGGCAGCTCCAACTCATATGCAACCTATCCAACCCTGTGTATCACCTTGTACGGCCCATAAAAGCAGGGCTTAAGCTTCTCATCCCCCTTCTGCTTTAGTGATGACTGTCGGTATGGCTGTAACCGTAGGTAGACCATGTCCCCTACCTCGAGCTATCTCTCCACCCAACCCTTGTCGGCATACAGCTTCTGTTGGTTCTGTGTTGTAGCCATGTTATCCTTGAGAGCTCGAAGAATATCCTGACTCTCTTGGATCCATATCTTGGCTCTAGGAACCTTGCTATCACCAAACATCACATCAGCAAAAGATAAAGGATGATACCCATATAAAGCATAGAATGGTGACATACCAATGGACATGTGATGTGAAGCGTTGTAGGAGTACTCCCCTAGATGCAGCCACCTCAACCATGCTCGATGCTGCCCACTGACATAGTTACGCAAGTAGCCCTTTAGCCACTTGTTAACTATCTCTGTCTGCACATCCGTCTATGGGTGATAATTGGTACTCGATGTCAACTCCGCCCCCACCAACCGAAAAAGCTCCTGCCAAAACCTGCCCATGAAACGGTTGTCCCTATCACTGACAATGGTCTTAGGAAGACCATGTAGCATGAAGATCTCTCTAAAGAACAGCTCGGCCACCTGTGTTGTTGTATAGTGTGCGGAAATGGCAAAAAAGTGTGCGTACTTTGTCAGTCGGTCAACGACGACAAAGATGCAATCCTTGCCCTGTACCATGGGCAACCCTGTGATGAAGTCCATCGAAATACTCTCCCATTTCCCCTCTGGAATGGGAAGAGGCTACAATAATCCCACAGGATGGTTCATCTCTCTTGTGTTCCTCTGGCAAACATCGCACTCCCAGATGTGCCGGAGTACGTCCTCCTTGAGGCCCTTCCATTGGAACCTCTCCCTAATGGCCCTATAGGTTTTGGTAAACCCCTAATGTCTTGCCAACGGTGAATCATGTGATGCCTGGAGTATCTTCTTCTTGAGCTGAGACCCCTAAGTCAAGAAGATCTGGTCCCTGTAATAGATGATCTCATCGACCGCCCTATACCTGCCATCTGCCACCTGCCCATCCAAAACCTCACATGCAAACCTGTCCTTATAGTACTCTACTAAGAGTCGAACCCTCCAGTCTATATCCAAGCTCATAAGATACAACGTGGCTGGTATACGTGAAAAGGCATCTACTACCACGTTGTTCTTACCCTTGACATACTCAATGTCAAAGTCATATGCTTGGATCTTGTTGATCCACTTCCGTTGCCTTTCTTGTAGCTGCTTCTACTCCAAAAAGAACTTGAGGTTGTTGTGATCAGTCCTCACTCTGAACCTGTTACCCACCAAATACTGCCAGTACTTAGCCAATGCATGCACGATGTCTAACATCTCCTTGTCGTATATAGAATACAATCTCTCGTGCGGAAGGAGCTTCCGGCTCTCAAAGGCTATAGGGTGACCTCCCTGCATCAACACTGTGCCAATCCCCTCTCCCAACGCATCACACTCCAAAACAAAAGGCTGTGTAAAATCTGGCAACGCAAGCACTAGGCCGCTGCTCATAACCTCCTTGAGCCTGTCAAAGGCTCATTGTGCTGTATCTGACCAACTAAAAGCCCCCTTCCTCGTCAAATCTATCAGGGGTGCAGCAAGCTGTGAGAAACCTTTGACGAACTTTTGGTAGTAAGTACAAATGCCAATGAATCCTCGAAGTTCCATCACATTTCTCAGCTCCGGCCATTCTCTGATGGCCCTGATCTTCTCCCCATGGACTCTCACTCCGTCCACTCCTATGATGTGTCCCAGATACAACATCTCCGTCAACCCAAACTCACACTTGGAGAGTTTGGCATAGAACTGTTGCTCCTGTAAGATATGCAATACCGTCTCAATGTGTCCGAGATGCTCCTCCCAAGTCCTGCTGTAAATGAGAATGTCATCAAAGAATACCAACACAAACTTCCTTAGGTGACTACGGAAGATGTGATTCATGCAAGACTAATATGTAGCGGGGGCGTTGGTTAGCCCAAAAGGCATCACCAAGAACTCAAAGTGCCCATAGTGACACCTGAAGGCGGTCTTGGGAATGTCCTGCGCCCTCATGCGAATCTGATGGTACCCAGATCTCAAATCAATCTTTGAGAAGAATCGTGCTCCCCTCAACTCGTCCATCAACTCATCGATCCTGGATATGGGGTACCTGTTCTTCAGGGTCTTCTTGTTCAGGGCCATGTAGTCAATGCACATCATTAATGTACCGTCCTTCTTCACCAACACCACAGGAAAAGCAAAAGGACTCGTGCTCGGTCGAATGTGCCCAAGAGGCAGCAACTCCTGGATAGCCCGCTCAATCTCGTCTCGATAGGCCTTGGGGTGCCTATACTGGGTGGTGATCACTGCCTGGATGCCCTTCTCAAGCTCAATAATGTGCTCAAGCCCCCCATCCGGTGGTTGTCCTGATGGAATCTCTCCAAACACTATGGCATACTGATCAAGGACGGACTAGATCTCTGGATGTACCGTCTGCCCTGTAGTCCCTGTCTCTGATGAACGCAGCTCCACTGCCCACTCTATGTCTCCCTTCCGAAAGACTGCCTCCATCCGATGAGCCGACATAGTCTGAGGCGGATATGTGTGTTGTCCCCGTATCTTCTCATGCCTCCCTATCTTCTCATCATCCCACTCCATCTCTAGGGTCTTCCAATCCGTCGTGACCTTCCCTAGAGTAATAAGCCACTGAACACCCAGTATCATGTTGGTGTCCGGAATATCGACCATGAAAAAGTGGTTAGTCAATGTGTGGGTGCCCATCGTCACTGAAAGCTCTAGAACATAACGAGCACATATCATGGTCTGATCTCCTAGGACCAATACTGAAAACCCATCGAAGCTCTCTGTCTGAATAACTCTCTGCTCAACCATCTATGCATCGATGAAATTGTGGGTTTCCCCACTGTCAACCAAAACAGAGACACGCTAGCCACGTACTGTCCCTCGTACGCATAGCGTTAGATACTTGGGAACTCCCCGCAACGCTGCAAGGGCCCCTCCGGTGGGTGGAAAAGGTGCACCACCTGTTGTTGGTGGTGGAGGTGGCAAAGGTCCCTGTATGGCATGGCTATCTCTTGCCTCCACATCCTCCTCGTCATCCTCTTCTCCACTGCTCTCGGAGAAGACCTTAATAAAATGTGCTCTGCCAGCAGCACATCTATGTCCTGGTGCCCATGGCTCCTAACAGGTGAAGCACAACCGCTTCTTCTTCAGCTCCCTCCTGGCATCATCGTCAAGCTGTACTCGTCCTGGATTCCCCTCTGGAGGAGGAATCCTCACATCCTTCCCCTTAGACTGAAAAGTCTATCTCTAGGGCTAAGGTGTCTGGGTCCTGGGTAAGACATCCTTTAAGTCTTGGGTCCTACTGATAGCATCCTAGAGTGTGGTTGGTTTAATGGATCGGACTAAACCCCGAAGTGGCTCTACTAACCCCTCAACATACATATAGACCCTCCGTGTCGTGGATAGGTCTGGCACCATCACGGAGACCCTCAAGAAGTCTACAATGTAGGTCTCTGAGCTCCCTGTCTGTTTGAGCCTTGTTAGCTCAACGAAATGCTGCTCTGAATCCCTCCGATCAAATCGCTCCATCAGTCCCCTGGTAAACTCGCCATATGTCGTCATTGTGGAGTGCCCCAGTGTAACCATCCCATGAAACCACCAATCCTGGGCCTCGCCATCCAAACGCAATTTTGCCACCTTGATGGCCTCTGCCTCCAACATCTAGTTAAGCTAGAAATAAATGTCTAGCTTCTCCACCCAAGACTTTGTCGGACTGTTTGATGAGCCATCAAATGTAGGCAAGTGGAATCTACTCACTACACGGTGGGTGTCGCCATCATGGTAATGCCAGTACCCTCTGTGATGGTCGCGGGGTCTGCTATCCCGCTGGAGCTGAACAAAATCTCCGAATGAGAGAGCTTCCCTGAACTCCTGCCCATAGGCCTGGTACTCCGCAAAATAATCGCCCATATCTCCGGGCTCTGCCTCCTGCTGGGCTACGGCCCCCGTGTCTGCTCCTAAGAAAGTGCGCATGGTAGAGAGTGTAGGGGCATGTGAGGCCACTTGCTGCGTAGTATCATGCTGCTCTGGCAAGTGATGGGATGCATCTGATCCCTCACCAATCTGAAAAACTCGTGGGCTTTCACGTTGTCTGGCCTCTACTGCCGTGAATCTCTACCCAATCACCTCAATCTGCCTCGACAGATCCTGCACTGATTTGAGGAGCATATCCGCAAATCTCTTCCCGTCCTCGTCGGCCATCTGTTTTGCGTCCACTACTGGCTCTTTCTATTCTGCGTCTACCACAGGCTTCTCCTGTTTTGCATCTACCACAAGAACACAGTCTCCCTCCCCGTAGGTATTCTCCAACCTACGTCCAATGCCTCTGTACCTCCTACCTCTGTAACAAATGTAGGGTTTTTCTCCTGGTGTCATAGATTGCTAGCTCCACAGGCTGAGCCAGATCTATGATCTGATACCACTATAGTATTCCTAACCCAAAATATTCCTCAAACCCCAGCAAAAACTCCAACCAAATATGTGCAGATGATATAATAACCTAGAAGTGATAAAATAACAGTGGAACATCATATAATAATGTAAACCGGAAATATAAGCAAATACACAAGAAATTCAGTGAGAAATGCTAAGCCATTTTATTATACTGAGCAATAAAATGAGTACAAGAGGTGATTAGACAGATGGCACCTCGACTTGCACAAGGCAAGTGAAGAAATACTCTCAGAATGACAAGAATGGCCTCTCTGTGTGGATGTTGCTGCTGTGTCGCTGCTGCTACTAGAAAACAAGTGATGATTTGGGGCTACTCCCCTCCTCAAAAAAAACTGAAACTCTGGATTCAAGCTCTACTCAAGAAACCCAGAAAAACTCAGAAAGCTTTCCTGGAATGGCCGACCCCTGAAAAACACCCTCTTGGGGTTCTGCGTAGTTCCTCAATGCACTGCGCTGCCACTGAAGAAACCCCCTCTAAACTCTACCTGAAATATTGCCTGAAACCTTGCCAAAAATCGTCCAATGAGACAAGCGCTGGACCCCTGCTCAATCTCCCATCATAAATCCACCTACCAAACCCCAATCCAACACTACAACCAAAAAGAACTGCGTCCCTCTACAAGTGCTGCGCAGTCCTCCAAAATGCTGATGAAACTGCTGCTGAAATGTTGATAAAACTACTGCTGAAATACCAACGGAAATACCTTCCCCGAGCAGGCACTCGAAGTCCCCTGGGGCTAAGGGTGAGATCTCCGAACGGAGACACTCAATGCACTAAACAGTGTTGCAAACCAACTAAACAGCTAGCGTGCTGAGAAGTCGAAATGACTAGCTCAAAATGCACATAATTGAATGATCCAAAATGAGTAGGCTCCTCTCTAATTTATAGCCTCTGCCTTTCACAATCCCTAGGCTCACCTCCTCCTGCGTGATTCCCCTCTTGCCATGTGTTCTTCCCTCCTGCACAGTCCCTCCATGTGTCTGCGTGGGCCCCATTTCTGCGTCCCCCTTTGACCCCCTTGGCTCCTCCTTAGTCACAACATTGTGCTACTAGGAAGTGACTTTTTATTTTTAAAGTGAGTTATGTCCCTCCTCCTCACTTTTTTTATATATAAATAACTATAGAAGGCAAAAATTGGGCAAAATCGAATGTTCCAATTAGTCATGGCTAATTAGGAATATTACAGATTACACTTAATAATAGTTTTGACATATGCATGTTAGGGTAGGATGCATCGCATGATGATTTTTTGCATTAGAAGTAACATCATATGGTATTTATCATGGTATATCGATGCATATTTTATTTTTTGTTGATTTTATGCCCTAATATTTAGCATGTGCGATCATGAGACACCGCGAAAGCATGCCACCCTGTGTTTTTCATCTATTATATGTGAAGGTGACATGTCTATAATAACCAATAGATTGTTGGATTTCTCATGACCTCTCGTTCAAGTAGCTTCATTCACCTCTTTGAGAGATCACATCGCAGTTGGAGCCAGATGTTACCCATCATTTTGTGGGTGATATCCCTTGGAGAATTTTTTTCTCCAAAATGGTCCTCAGCCAGAAGCCAACAGCACCTTGCAGCCACCAGCTAGCTCATTGTGCCATTTCTCCGCCACCTGAGGCAACCATGTGGTCCCTTGCCCATATGCCATGATCGTATGTTTGAAGGTGGGCCTCCCAAAGCTAAAGGTATGCCTTGTCATTTGGCAATTGAGTATTGTACTTTACTTATCATGGACACTTCTGGGCATGGATTAATGGGGGGATTCAGAAGAAAGAATGGACTAGGTCTGTGCTCTTGTCTCCTAGACCCTTTTTGGATATTAACCTTGGATTCTAGTCTCGTGGGATCTCCTTCAGTGACCATTTGGCATTAGGGATGGTATTTCACGAGAAACCCTAATTTTGGCTGCATGGTCCCGCTCCCTTATCATCATATATTGCCCCCTTTCCACTCATTATTAGTAATTACCATGTCCACATTCCTCCATTGGGTCCACATAGGGTTAGTGTTGAAATTTCTAAGTATTACCCGTTATAAATTTTATTTGTATTCTCTGGTTTATTTCATCTACTTGTTCAATTACTAACAAGTTATTTAACCATATAAACACTAAAATAAACACAATACAGTCTCAACAATCTACAGAACAGCTGAAAGAAATGAACAAACACACAAGGGACACCGTTATTTCTGGACAATCGTCACTAGAAAAACCCAACTTGGGAAAACTAGTGCAACAGTTTTGAGGGTTTTATTATTAAGCAACTTTTCTTGAGTACACTAGGTGCCAAACTGCCTCACCTGACAGAGACAAAAAGTACGACAGTAATACCTCTCTTCGAAAGCAGATATTCTGAAAGTTTGCCCCATGAAACCCTCTCCAGCACAATCTGAAGCACTGCATCAGCCCTCCTGGCCTTTGCGTCAACCCTCTAAGGCTCTACGCAGCCTCTCTAGCCCTCTGTGTCACTTTTGCAGCCTCTACATGGATGACACAGGCCCTCTGGCCTCTGTGCAGTCACTGTTGGCCTTTGCGTGGCTCCCTCTAGCTTTACATCTACTTCTGTGCTGGTCTTTTTGCACTATCTCTGCATCTCTACCTCGTACTCACTACCCCCCGCAGCTACTCTGATCTCTGGTTCGATTTCTCTTAGCAAACCCCGCTCTAGAAAATCGAACTGATTAATCACTCTGGTGTATCACTAACTGATCCTCAAGCCTCCTATTATACTTTTTCTGTTGAGTCTTCAACAACCGAGATTACATCTCTAATCAATGGCTAGGATTAGATTTGGCTTGATCCATGTCATTTAGAACCTTCTAACCCAACTTTATATTAATACCCATTAATATTTTTATTTTCCTAAGTTTAGACTTAGGAACCCATTAAAAATATTAAAAATATAGGTCTTGGAGATCTCATGTGCTTTAGTCTCTCCACCAATTTTCATGGCTAGAGCACAACCGATGCTAACCCAAATCAACACTCCCTCTTAGTGAGGAATCTGCTCTAGTAATACTCCACCACTAAGCATCACCCTAATTAGACGACACTAGTACCTATGCTGATGCTAGGCCTTCCTGACCAACGTCCTCTACACTGATGCATCTTGTACTACTGCCCATGGCTCTACCACTTCCACTGCTACATCTATATGACAACTCCCTCTGCATCCGTGCTGCTGCTGGTCCTTTCTCCTAACATTGCATCTGCATTATAGTTCTCTCTCATCATGTTGCATCGTGCTACTGCTACTGCACTGCAACTCAGTTACTGAGAAGTAAGTAACTGATCCACCCAACTACTGACATCCATGTCAGGCTAGAAACCCTTTCGATGTTGAAGCTCTCTCTACTGTTATACTATGTTTCCTCTACTGCCTCTGCACTGCTGCAACAACTCTGTGCCTCTCACAACAGTGCAAACCTCTCTGTGCTGCTTGGGACTACTGCACTCTAGCACTCTCTTCCGCTTCATCTGCATCCACTTCAACCGGCATTCGCCATCCTACTATTGTCACTTCGGGGCTCCAGTAGCAAGGTATCATCCAAGAGTTCGGTGCCTCAAGGATCCTACCCCTCATCGTCTGTAGTCTTCCTAACTACAACTCAATGTCTCCCCACCTCTTCTCTAGAGGTACATGAGCACTCATGGCAAAACGTCATCATCCTCTATCTCCTTTTCCACCTTCGCTGGCGTTGCCTTGCATTCAGACGCCTCTCCCTTATTCTTCTTCATCGGACACTAGTTTGCATAATGGCCCAGTTCCCCATAGTTGAAGCACTTTATCTTGGAGAGGTCCTTTTTCTTCCTCTTCCCCTGCTGTCCCGCAAATCCAAGAGCTGCATCATCTTCATCCTCTTTCTTGAACTAGGCTCCTTTACTACTACTTCCTGTCTTGGTTAGTGGTTTGATCTCTTCATGGCAGTTGCCCACAATTCTTCCCAATCTGGAAGATTTGCTCTGCCCAAAATGCTCTAGACGAATGTCTAGCACTCTGCTCAGAGACTGCATTTAGAGTGGTCCTCACCATAAACTCTTGATTCAGTGTGGCCCCTATGGAAGTCAGTTGGTCTCGGATCTCTTGCAACCTGCTGAGGAAGTGATCTACCTACTCCCCCTTCTGTATTTGGTACAAGCGCAACTGATTCTCTAGTAGCATCTTCCTCTGCACCGAAGTGCCTTGATACAATGTCTTCAAGGTATCCCATATTTCCTTTGCCATCTCCTTCTCGACAATATGTTGGACCACATAATCCTTGACCCCATCAAAGATTATGCATTTCACCATGGCCATTGCAGCCTCATACTTTTCATTATCAACTGGGTCAACTGAGATAGGCACGGTTCTCAAGGCAAAGGCCTTGATGCGATGTCTATCTAGAACAGACAAGATCCTGGGCATCTAGATCACAAAGTTGGACGCATCGTTTAGCCTGTCCTAATCCCTCAGTCCATTCATGGCCATCTCTCTGCTCTTCCTTTCGACTCCTCTGAGTCTCTACTTCCCTCCTGGAAGTTCTCTCTTCGACTCCCTTTGAGTCTCTACTTCCTTCCTGGAAGTTCTCCTATAGACTCCCTCTGAGTCTCGATTTCCCTCTTAGAAATCTTTCTGCCAACAGTCGAATCGCACCTCTCTGATCTCCTATGCAACTGCAACATTGACCTAGATTTCTTGGCTAGAAATCCACCTAGGTATTGATTCCCTTTACCTTGGTTTTGCCCCGTTAGGTACTGTTCTGACTCGGTAGCAACAACACCCCACCAACGTCACTCCCCACAATATGCCCACAGGTTCCTATGCCCCAGCAGCTGAAGAACTGAGTCTCTAGGCTCTGCACAATCTCGGGAAGGCTGATTTGCTCCCTTGGCCAACTGCATCAACACTCCTGATCTCTGCGTGGCTCTTCATGAGCCTCTTCTGCCTTCCTCTGCTTCTGTGCTGGCCTCTCTCTGGCTCGAACTGATGACGCAAGCCCTTTGCGTCAACCCTTCTCTACTGCTTTCTGCCTAGGAACAACTTCTCTCACTCGGGACAGTTGTTTCTGCTGCAAATTCTCTGATTCAGCTGACGCCTTCAACTCTCCGGAGATCTGCAATGCTCTAATACCATGTTGAAATTTCTAAGCATTACCTGTTAGAAATTTTTCTGTATTCTCTAGTTTATTTCGCCTACTTGTTTTAATTACTTAACGAGTTATTTAACCATATAAATACTGAAATAAACACGATATAGTCTCAACCATCTACAAATCAACCACTGAAAGAAATAGACTAACACACAAGGGACGTCGTTAATTTTGGACAATCATCCCCGGAAAAAACCCAACTTGGGAAAACCGGTGCAACAATTCTGAGGGTTTTATTATTAACCAGCTTTTCTTGAGTACACTGGGTGCCAAACTGCCGCACTCAACAGAGATAAAAAAGTCTGCAGTAATACCTTTCTTCGGAAGCAGATATTCTGAAAGTCTGCCCCATGAAACCCTCTCCAACATAATCTGAAGCACTGCATCAGCCCTCTAAGGCTCTACGCAGCCTCTCTGGCCCTCTGTGTCACTTCTGCAGCCTCTGCATGGATAACGCAGTCACTGCTAGCCTCTGCGTGGCTTCCTCTGGCTCTACATTTGCCTCTCTTCTTTTGTGCTTTGGCACTATCTCTGCCTCTTTGCCTCATACTCACTACCCCTCACTACAACTCTCATCTCTAGTTCGATTTCTCTTAGCAAAGCCCGCTCTAGAAAATCGAACTCATTAATCACTCTGGTGTATCTCCAACTGACCCTCAAACCTCCTCTTATACTTTTTCTGTTGAGTCTTCAATAGCCGAGATTACATCTCTAATCAACGACTAAGATTAGATTTGGCTTGATCCATGTTGTTTAGAACCTTCTAACTGAGTTTTATATTAATGCCCATTAATATTTTTATTTTCCTAAGTTTAGACTTAGGAACCCATTCAAAATATTAATTATTTTAATATCTCCTTCACCAGGTAGAATTTCCCCAAACCATTTCTGGGTGTTGGAGATCTCATGTGCTTTACCCTCTCCACCAATTTTCATGGCTAGAGCACATCCGATGCTAGGTTTGTGCTCTTGTCTCCTAGACCCCTTTTGGATATTAACCTTGGATTCTAATCCTGTGGGATCTCTTTTACTGACCATTCGGCATTAGCAGTGGTATTTCATGGGAAACCCTGATTTTGGTTGCGTGGTCCCACTCCCTTATCAACATATATTGCCCCCTTTCCACTCATTATTACCATGTCCACATTCCTCCACTGGGTCCACATAGGGTTAGCTCACCCCTTCCCCTTACCCACACCTTGGGTCAGGCCTAGAATGATGCCCCAAAGGTTGATGCAACTAAAAAGAAAGATAAAAGCATATTTGGCCACATTCAACAGGAAAATGTAGCACAAAATGCAAAAGATGGTCGGGACAAACACATTTAGCACATGGGCAAAAGCCAATACATGAAATCTACCCCATCATCATGGCCATCACCTTGGTTCCTATAGGTTCTATGAGCCTCCTGCATCATATAGTAACCCATGATTGTCCCAACCCCTGGTGGGCAATGAACCGTCCAACCTTAAAAGAGGGTACTCACTGCTGTACCTTATGCATCAGGCTCTTACCCCTTGAGCCCGAAGCAGTTAATCAAAAAAAATCATAAAAAGGCAAAAGCCATATAAAAAAAGGTGGAAAAATCAATGCCGAAGCACCTCATGTACCACGATTGCTCCCTCCTATACATTATAAATTCAAGATTGGGCTTCCCTTTTATTAGCTACCCTTGTACACCAAGAATGTGGCCTAGGGCTGCCCCTTCTCATCCCCTACTTCATTCACCGATCTTGCACATGCCACCACCTTTTGAAGGATGTACCTTGAAAATATTATCCCTATGTTATCAGAATTTGGATACAAATTCAAATCCAGATCCGAATCTGAATCCGCTAGTTTTTTGAAAATCCAAGATCTGGATATGGCAAGGATACGTCACGTACAAATATATATATAAAATACTATTTTTAAAATTTAAAAAAAAACACTTTAGATCTAAAAAATCAAATACTCCATGAAACCATCAAACACTTTTAGAACACTGAATGATAAATATGGAGTTTGAAACACTGAAATGATGCATCGTCCCTCGTACAAAGTAACAAAAAGAATCATAATATCATAAATGATAATAGTAAATACATTTACATATTCTCAAATGGATCTATATCTTCTGCATATTGCAACTCTACATCATGAATAGATGATGGGGGTCCTGGAATGTAGGAAGTTGCATCAATAGGATAGACTGTGGTGGAACAATATCCTCCAGTAGGTTGAGGTGAATTATGGCATTCAATGTCAGGTTCAAGTCAAAGATCTCAGGCTCCACATCCCACATCCTGCTCGGACCTTTTTAATACTTTGGTTCAACATGTGATAGAAGACGGAGGTTGGAATGAATATAAACAAGATCCTCAGCCTTTGCCGCTCCCAACTTGTTTCGCTTCAATGAATGGATGAAGCCATATGTACTCCAATTCCTCTCCGCTGATGAGGAACTAGCAACTTGTGATAACAACCTGGTGGCTAGAGTAGAGAGATGAATGTTATCTCCACCATGGAAGCCCTACCAAGTAATGGGATCAAGATGCCCTCGATCATCCATAAATACTGGATCTGAAAAGTTACCAGTACACTGTACAAACCCTCCAAATTCTTGGCAGGTTTCCATTGCAACTCCCATATCTTTATAAATTTTCCTCAAAGCTATCTTGTATCCTTGTACCACTTCAGAATCTTTGTTTGGTGTTGTTCTACTACGTAAAGACAAAATTTTAAAATGATAGTATCTAGGGCGCAATGCATATGCCAAAAGGTGTAATGGTGTGCTCATTTTGTTCCACCTTTCTATAACTATGTCCTTCACTAAATAATAGAATGTTTCATAAGGGTCATTTTCACTTGCCCTGATAATTTCCCTTATCCTCTCCAACATGCTATCAATGTTTTCATAAACTTCCCCCAAGCAAGGTGTATCTGTATCAAATGCCCTGATCAAGGTCAAGATTGTTTCAGTGAACCGCAAAAGATATTGGACTTTGTCCCACCATGCATCATCAAGAATGATGGACTTGATTTTTTTCCTTCTATCAGAAGTGGAAGTCCTCCATGATTCCCAAAGAGGGTCAATGACCATTGCTTGTAGTGCTTGTCTCACCTCCACAAGTCTTTTTATGACAAGAGTGTGAGAGGCAAAACGAGTTTCAGCAACCTACAAGTTTCAAAAAGTCAAATCTCAAATGAGAAACCATATATAAATTTGTAATTAAAAATAAGAAGTTCCAATACAAATAATATTGATTATAAAAAAGTACCTTCAGTAGTTCCAACTTTGCAAAACCCCAATAAATGGCTTGGGACATTGAATGATTTGTTATGAACATTTGGATTTCTTTTGATGCTACATATATTTCATTAATCCATTCAATCTCACCAATCTTGACAAGCATAAGGTTCAATGAATGTATTGCACATGGAGTCCAAAAAATGTGATCATATCGACCCTCCACAACCAAACCTGCAGCTTTACAAACCTGTGCGTTGTCCATAATGACTTGGACAACATTATGCGGCCCCACACTTTCTATTGCATCAACACGAATTGTGGATATGAAAGATGCATCTTTCTCTACTCCACTGCAATCAACAACCTTCAAAAACATTGACCCTTGGGGGCACACTGCAACAACATTAATTAATAGACGGTTTCTTTGGTCTCTCCATCCATCAGAAATGATGGACACCCCTGTTTCTGCCCCATGTATCCCGCATTTCCTGTAGTTGTCTATCCATAGATTGTCTCTCTAATGTTAATAAAGTAGTGTAGACCTTTTCATATCCAGGGCTTTTGTACCCTTTTGGCATTTCATTAACAACCTTAATCATTTGTTGCCAATAAGGGGAACGCACCAAATTGAATGCTAGCCCATTTGCATAAATGCAACGAACTACATGTTCATCGATTTTGTCTCTACCTTGATTATTGAAAGCTGCTTCAAGAGGGCCTAGAGTGGGTCTTTTATTAGTTGTGGCAGCAAGCCTAAATGGCAATGGAGGCCTAGTTGTAGAGCTTTTCACAATGTGTTTTCCCTTAGAAATTTTCCTATCAGTAGCGTCTTGCAAAGATGCATAAAATTTCATTTTTCCAAGACTCAAACCATGGTTAGGTTTACCATCTGCATGTTTTGGCCCAGTGCATACTTTCACCCATGTGTTAGTTTGACCAGTGAAATGGACCTTCACTCTCGTATATGAGCCATTTTTTATATCCTAACATTCATTGCACTTCCATTTAAATGAACCACCTCCGAGATTTTTTCCAATAATCTCCACATACTACCATAGAGGAGATTTTGGATCTGTTTTGATGATTTCCCCTTCACTCTGCCCATGTTGTGATGGTTCCATAGTGATAATGGACTATAGGGATTACCTTACTGCATATACAATTCAAATTATAATATATCAAATTATTAATATTATCATCAATACACAATTAAAAATTTAAATACACTTTATATAACACATGATATGATATTATAAATGAGGTCATGATATAATGATAATAATAAAATTATAAATATACTTTCAATAAAATTATAAATAAGGGCATATGCCTCTTCCATCAATCTAGACTATATAGCATAAATCAAATGGAAGTCTAACCTTCACAACAACTGATGGTCATTACAAGACATAATGATAAACTTGACCTTTTAAGTTTTAATAGCTTGCTAGCAAAACTCAGGACTATAAGTTGTAACAACTACTGTGTATAGTTTATTAATTTCTATGGCTTATATTAACTGGTTTACTGCCCAACACAAGCCAAAAGAACCATACAAAGGCTACGCTTACTGTTACCAAAAAGCCGCAAGTTTGTAAAATTAAGGTCATTAAGGAGAAAATTAAAGTTGCGTATTACGAACAACAGTGACCATAACTCAGCGCTTACAAACAAATACATTACCAAAAAAATATACAATAATATACTTTACGGTACACCGCACTATAAGCATCATGATACCAAAAAAATATATAGTAATAATTATACGATACCAAAAAAATATATACATACCAAAAAACTTAAAATTAAAAATTGCAAAATTCAACGCTCAAAATCCTACCCTTGGTCAGTCGAGCCAAACACCGAAGGAAACACTGGCCAAAGTCGTGATTTAATTCGGCGGATAGCCGGTCAAACGCATGCCTATTCACTTGGAAATATGCTGCCGTCACGCCAAAGTTGAAATGCCAAATTTGCAAACTTCACCGTGCCTGGTTCAAACACCAAACAGTGAACTTCACCATGCCTGTGACTTCACTGTGCCTGTGCCTGTGACAAACCATAAACGAGTTCTCTAAACTGCGACTGCGACAGCAAGTTCACTGCACAAGAAAGTTAAAAATCGAAAACGAGTTCAATGCATATTCTTCCACGTGTTGAAACAAAAAGGGGCCAGTGCTTTTTAAAGTTCGCTGCCCGCATAAAACCTAACTTACCAAACCTAATTTCTCATTTCTGATTTTCTCTGCAATTTCTAATTTCCAATTTTCCACTTTTCATTCGGGCATATCCGGCAACGAGGGGTGACTTACCGTATGGATCCGCATAGAAGAGTAAGATCCATTTCCATGCAAAGTTGATCCATCGAGTGCCGTTTTTCTGCCATATTCTAGCGGGTCCGAATTAGATCCGCAGATTTGTCGATCTACCCTCTCCTGCTGCCGGATCCAGATTAGATCCGCAAATCCATCAATCTACCCTCTCCTGCTGCCGGATCCAGTAACATAGCATTATCCCCTTTAGAAGTAGAAATCACATAATAGGATACTTGGTTAACCCCATTTAGAGTTTAGGAGACACTCGCACATCTCGAAGGCCATTATGGAAGTGCAGACATTTATGAAGTCCCCTCACCTATGGTCCATGGTTGGTAAACTCATTTACTTGATTTCTCTAATGACTTGTTGTATTGGAAGGCTAGGGCACACATTGGATCTTATGCAGGATAGCAGATGGTCTCCATCTTGGGTTTGGTCTCCCTACACAAGGTCCTAATCCTCCAAAAGGTTACACTGGCACATGTAGGGTGTGTGTTGAGAGCCATGGGCCTCCAGAGCAGTAAATAGTACTCCATGGATCCCTGAGGATGTTCAGAGATTGCTTGAGATTCACCTATTGGATGAGGAAGATGCACCTAGTTCACCTTTGCCCAACCAACTCCACAGATATACAATACACTTGGCAACTAACCCAAGACTTGTAAGATGATGTGGCATCACCTACACCATCATCAAAGATCTACAAGCATCTTCGACTCATTTGGTTGTTATTGTGCCCCTACACCCACTAGGAACACCACAGATTTATTGTTTAGAGAACAAGAGGCCAACCCCTTGTCCATCACTTTTGAGGGTCCTATTATTCATTATGGCACCTATGGACCTCATCAGGTCTTTTAAAGGGCCCTACGACATGTATTATTCATCATTTGAACTCTTAAGAGGCTTATTTTTTCATTTGTGAGCTCGTTTGGTGGGCTTGTCACCAAAAGTTAGAATATTCGCACATTATTTTATTTTTGGGGCTTATGTAGGCCAAGGAGACTAATTCGAACTTCTCATTAATGTCTAAGTACAAGTGAGATGAGTTCCATTTGTTCATCATTACTTTGGATTGGACCTCTTCTCTCTCATGAGGATTTCACACTTTTTCTTGGAGAATGAATTGGAGCTTTATGGATGAATTTTGATGTGTGGATTTGGTTTATATTAACTTGGAGCTTCTCTATTGTCAAATTGTGGATGGTTGGATAAGTTCTATTACATGTAAGTACATGTTTTTAATGCTATTCTTGTTTTACTTTGCCATATACATTGGATTGGAATTTTTGCTATTTTTAGGGCTAACTGTTGCATGCATTTACTGCTTAAATTGTCGAATTTTGTCTCTATATAGCATTTCTCAATGTATGGGCCATGTAATTTGAATGAAATCTCCTAGGGATAATTCTATCAACGAATTTATCTTGATAAGCCATTCCCTTTTGCACATCGAAGTGTAAAAGATGCAAGATTGCTTCTCTTTGACCTAGAAGGTTAGCGAAGTAGTCTTGAGGCCTCCTTGACTAAGAACCAAAGCTCCTCATTCATATTTATCATAGACTCCATTCTCCCAAGACTAAGACATTGATCTAGCAAGAGGTGGTCACCTAAAATCAACTCTTCTTCACCTTTTCCAAGGTCTAGCCAGGTTGGATCACATAGGGCATCATTTTCTTGATGAATTAACCCTCCAAAAAGTTCGATCTCCTAGCTTCTCCTGCACGGGTGTTTCCTTAAGGCCTCCAATTTTGAAGCAATTCCAACAGAGGAGTTGTGAGAAAAGCTAAGCACTAGCTCTGAGATCAAACTTTGCCCTCGTATCCCCAAGGCTAGTGCCTCATAGGATCAATTCAACACCTTTAAGTGAATATTTTTTCTTTGATCCTTTCCCCTTCCTTGTCTGGGTTAAGAACATCATTGGTTGCTAAACTCTTACCTCATTAACCTACGTTGGGTCCACTTGGTTCTGTGTGGTCCCATTCCTTTGAAAGACAATTCTTCGCAAAACCATCTGGGATACAAATTTCAACAAGGATTTTAGGGATTGGGAAACTCTTTCACAAGTCATATTCACTAAACCTAACCCTAAAATCCTCCCATCCTCCTCCTAGAAGACATTGTACCTTGCTTAGGAAGCAAGCAAGCTCTATCCTTGAACTCTTTTGGAACAGGATTATTTGGGTCACTCCATATCCACTTATTGATTTATCCTTCATTAGTGACTCCATAATATATGGATCTCTTCCCATCGATGAAAGTTTGTAAAGAGTAGGGAGCCTTATTTGAGGTGACAGTGGGCTAAGTCTCCATTTGTTGCCCTTGGTCTAGCATTTGTCCTTTAGGGATCCCCCTTAGGTACCCTACTAGTTTGAGCGGTAACACAGCCGATAGCCAACAACCCCTGAGAGTCACTACTAGCCGATGACGAGGTTCCATTCATATCTCTGCCACATGCATTAATCATATAACTCCTCGCCCATTTGCTAAGAGCACATGTTGGAAGGAGGGCTTCTGATCAAAAGGTACTTTATTCATTTTGCAATTGTGTGCTTATTTTTGATTGTATTTTGGCATTTTAACATGGATTATGGGGTAACTTAACAGAAAGAAGGGTCTTGGTCGTGACCTTGTTCCCTCACCTTAAATGTGGGGTTAAATATCAATCTTAGGCCAATGGGACCTCGCCTACGTTGAAGTTTCTAAGTTTACTTAGTTTAGAAACCCTTCATGAACTTTTTCTAATTTATTCCTACCTACTTGTTATTTTTCTTTAACAAGTTATTTACAAAGTAAATACTAAAAATAAACACCAGTGCATGCTCAACATATTACAAATCAGCAACTAAAAGAAACAAGAACACACCACATGACACCATTATTTTTTGACTAATGTCTCAGGAAAAACCCAATGCAAGAAAACCCGTGCAACTATCTGAGGGTTTTTTTATTAAGCAAGATCAGAGTACAATCTGGGTGCCGAAACTGGCCTTCCCAACGGAGAATTTCCTTAGCATCTATACCTCAAAGTTTGAGAGAAATATCCTGGCTGAAACCCCAGAAAATCCTTCTGACAGCTTCTCAACACAAAACTGCTCTGCAACCCCAGTGTCTGCCCAAACTGGATTGTGACAATGCCTCTCTGTCTCACGCTAGCCCTGCATCAGCCTTTCTAGGCATGCATCAGTTGCGCTGGCCCCAGCCCCTTTGGTGCTCTGCGTAGCACTTGGCTGCCTCTGTGTGGCCCTGCGTGAGCACTTGCTGGCTTTGCGTCACCCTCATTGGCTGCTGCGCTGTTCTCCTGGCACAATCTCTACCTTCTCTGTTTCTTTGTACTCAATGCCCCTCAGTTTCTCTCCAGATCACTGATTCTATCTCTCTTAGCAAACCCCGCTCTAGAGAATAAAATGACTAATCATCTGGTGTACTCTCCAAGTGACCCTCAAGCCTCCTCTTATACTTTTTCTTGTTGACATCTCAACGACCGAGATTAAGTCCCTAATCAACGGCTAAGATTAGACCTAGCTTGATCCATGTCTTTTGGATCACTCTAACATAGATTCATATTAATACACATTAATATTTTATTTTTCCTAAGTTTAGACTTAGAGACTCCATTAAAAATATTAATTATTTTTATATCTCCTGATCTATTTAGAATCTGCCCAAACCCTTTCTCGGTATTGGAGATCTCATGTGCCCCAACCTCTCCACCAAATTTCGTGGCTAGAGCACATCCAATGCTACCCCAAATCAACACTCCCTCTTAGTGAGGACTGTGCTCTAGCAATACTCATCACTTAGTATTACTCTGATCATCCGACAATAGTACCTGTGCTGATGCTAGGCCTTCTTGCCCAACATCCTTTGCATTATTGCCTCCTGTATTGTTGCCCATGGTTCTACCACTGCCATTGTTGCATCTGTACAACAGCTCCCTCTACATCCGTGTTGTTGCTCATGGCTCTACCATTGCCACTGCTACATCTGCACTGCATCTCCTCCCATCATGTTGCATTGTGCTGCCCACTGCTACACTGCAACTCAATGACTAAGAAGTAAGTAACTGATCTCCCAACTCTGACCTCTCTAACGGGCTAGAGACACCCTTTGATGATGAAACTCCCACTCCCACTAACAAGTGCTCTGTCTCTGACCTCTGCGCTGCTACAACAACTCCTTGCATCTCGCACTGTTGCACACCTCTCTGCGCCATCCTGCACTGGTGCAACACTCCCATGGTTTTCACACCGCTGTAGCTTGCTAGCCTCATACTGTCCTGGGAATCCTGCACTTTAGCTCTCTCTGCTACTCCATCTGCATCCATCTCTACTGACATCCGCCAGTACTGCTACTCTTCTTCGGGGCTCCCGTAGCAAGGTCTAATCCAAGAGGCTAGGTACCTCGAGGATCCTGCCCCTCATTGCCTGTAGTCCACCTGACTACAGCTCGATGTCTCCCCGCTTCTGCTCAAGTCATCGTCTATCAAAACTTCCTTCTCTGCCCGTGTTGGCACTGCATTAGTATCGGAAGACTCTCCCTTACTCTTCTTCCTCGGGCACTGGGTCGCATAATGACCCATCTCCCCATAGTGGAAGCACTTGATCTTGGAGAGATCTTTCTTCTTCCACTTCTCCTGCTTTCTATCAGATGTTAGGGCCACATCCTCCTCCTCCTCCTTGACCTTGATCCCTTTGCTGCTGCTACTTGTCTTCGACTGCCGTCTGATCTCTTCCTGGCAAAGAGCTACCCACATCTCGTCCCAAGGTAGGAAAGTCCCTTTGCCTAAGATACTTTGGACAAACACTTCCCAATCTTCTGAGAGAGCATTCAGGGTTGTCCTCACCATAAGCTCCTGATCCAGTGTCACTCCTATAGCAGTCAATTGGTCTCGGATCTCATTTAGTCCTCCGAGGAAGGTGTCAATTGATTGACCCTTCTTCATCTGATATAGCCTCATCTGATTCTCGAGCAGGATTCTTCTCTGCACAGAAGTACGCTGGTACAGGTTCTTGAGAGCCTCCCACATCTTGATTCTCAACTACCATTTCTTTCTCGACTATATGTGGTACCACATGATCCTTGACCTCATCAAGGATAATGCACTTTGCCCTCACCATCGCCTCTTCGTACTTGCCATTATCATTGGGGTTGACTGGGATAGTTATCACCTTCAAGACGAAGTTCTTGACATGATTACTGTCAAGCACTGATAAGATTTTGGCCTTCCAGACTGCGAAGTTCGATGCTCCGTCTAGCCTATCCTGGTCTCTTACCCCGTGTAGTGCCATGACGCTCTTCTACTTCCCTTCTAGAAGTTCTCTGTTCGACTCCTCTGCGTTTCTACTTCCCGTACGGAAGTTTTCTTCTAGACTCCCTTTGAGTCCTAATTTCCCTCCTAGAAATCCTTCTATCACTTGTCGACATGTCCCCTACTCTAATCATCTTATGCAATTGCACTATTGATCCAGGTTCCTCAGCTAGAAACCCTCAGTAACAACTCCTCTGGCCCTGCTTTGTTAGGTACTGTTCTGACTACAGTACCTCACCACCTCCACTCTGCAATATTCCTGCAACCTTCTAGACCCCAACAACTGCCTCTCTGTGAACTGCGCCAGCCCCTCTCTACCTCACGCTAGCTCTGCGTTACCTCAATTGGATCTGCGTCAGCCCTGGGATGCCCTCTGGCCCTCTGCGTCAGCAACGCTAGCTTCTCTGAGGCTTTGTGCCATGATGCTCCTCTACTTCCCTCCTAGAAGTTCTCTGTTCGACTCCTCTGAGTCTCTACTTCCTGTATGGAAGTTTTCTTCTGAACTCCCTCTGAGTCCTGATTTCCCTCCTAGAAATCCTTTTGTCGCTTGTCGACATGTCCCCTACTCTGATCGTCTTGTGCAACTGCACTGTTGATCAAGGTTCCTCGGCTAGAAACCCTCAATAACAACTCCTCTGGCCCTGCTTTGTTACGTACTGTTCTGACTACAATACCTCACCTAATATCAAAGTACAATCTGGCTGCCGAAACTGGCCTACCCAACAAAGAATTTCCTTAGCAGCTATACCTCACAGTTTGAGAGAAATCTCCTGGCTTAAACCCCAAAAAATCCTTTCGACAGCGCCTCAGCACAAAACTGCTCTGCAACCCCAATGTCTGCCCAAACTGGACTGTGTCAGCCTCTCTCTGTCTCACATTGGCCCTACGTTAGCCACATGAGGCCCTGCGTCAGCTCTGGGAGCCTTTGCGTCAACTGTGTTGGCCCCTCTGGTGCTCTGCGCAGCACTTGGCTGCCTCTGCGTGGCCCTGCGTGAGCCCTTGCTAGCTCTGCGTTACCCTCCTTAGTTGTTGCGATGCTCTCCCGGCACAATCTCTGTCTTCATTGTTTCTTTGTACTCGATGCCCTTCAGCTGCTCTCCTGATCATTGATTCTATCTCTCTTAGCAAACCTCGTTCTAGAGAATAGAATGACCGATCATCTAATGTACTCTCCAAGTGACCCTCAAGCCTTCTCTTAACTTTTCTTGTTGACATCTCAACAGTCGAGATTAAGTCCCTAATCAACGGCTAAGATTAGATCTAGCTTGATCCATGTCTTTTGGACCACTCTAACACAGATTCATATTAATACGCATTAATATTTTATTTTCCCTAAGTTTAGACTTGGGGACTCCATTAAAAATATTAATTATTTTAATATCTTCTATTCTGTTTAGAATCTGCCCAAACCCTTTTTGGGTATTGGAGGTCTCATGTGTCCCATCCTCTCCACCAAATTTCGTGGCTAGAGAACATCCGATGCTACCCCAAATCAACAACCTAATGGCCCAACATGTATAGTGTTAAGAAATCTAGGGAATCGGAATTTAGGAGATTTCTCTTTAAAGATAACTGCTTCTGAATGCTTTTTACTTCTTTAGATTAGGATCTTCCCTTTGATTAGATTATTATAGTGTTCTTCTTCCATCAAACAACTACCACAACATAAACAATAAAGAAATAGGAGATGCAAAATATAGGCAATCAGCGAGGGCCAAAACCTCTCCAATTTGAGAGGAAAACCCAAACGATTTCTTCTTCTTAAAGATACTTCAATTCACGAATACCAAGACAATGACCAAAACCTTTCACGTATTAACCTCTCCAAGACCAAGTCAAAAGACCCCTTAGTTTAACCTCTTCTTCCTTGAGTCAACAATGGTCAAATTGCTTGCTTCTCCTCCTTCTCAGCTATCCTCTAGATCTCGACTTCTTGGATCAGACCTGCAACCCTTGGCCTCCTTAGATACCCTACTTGTAGCACGTGTGATGAAGGCTGACCAACTTTTTCACCTTGTTAGCACTTCGCTTGGATGGAAAGACTTCCATCAATACATCGACTTAATCAATGCTATGAATTCTCCTTTGATTTGACTTTTAGGGTGACCTTACTAGCCTCTACGCTTCTCTATAGCAGACAATACTAGATTCTCACATGTGTGGAGGTGTTAGCCCAAAAACAGATAAAAAAATGGACTCGGTGATGATCCTCCTTTCCTTGCCTCTACGCTTCTCTATAGCAGACAATACTAGATTCTCACATGTGTGGAGGTGTTAGCCCAAAAACAGATAAAAAAATGAACTCGGTGATGATCCTCCTTTCCTTGCTTGAAGATAGGACTCTTCTTGAGATCTTCGCATTCTATTTCTCTCTTTCTTGCTTGACAGAATTCTTGTTCTCAAATGGAGGCCGAGCTTCCTTATATATAGTGGTTTGTTCATCAAAATAAGTCGACTTGAATTGGAGCCTAGGCCAACATGTCATACTAGAATCATCCTTAGGCTGACTTGAAGGGAAGCCTGTGACATGGTCTTGGAGGGTTAAATTTTTTTCTTTTACAATGAATTACATGCCCAAATGGGTCTTCACTAGACTTTATGACTTGATGACCAACCCTAAAGGCTCACAATAGGAGCCTTAACTATAAAATAAAATTCCTTGATCACGAAACCCATGATTGAAGTATTACAAAAATAATTTTATTTTCTTCTTTTCATCAATTACATAAAATCATAATTACACGTCATTATGAAGACCGAACCTAGTTACACTTTTCAACACTCCCTCTTAACTAGGGAGGCATTCATAATCCATACAAGGTACTTGGACATTCTCAATTTGAAGAATTCTCATAAGAAGAGTCAGATTGGTAACCCATCTGTATAACATCATATCATCCAACGTCGTCACATAGCAAGGCCTTGACTAACTGCTCAATCTCTCCACAAGATCAGAGCACCATGCTGGTGTTGAACCCCAAAATTGCTTCTTTTTGACCTTCATAAGTTACAATCTGGATATCAATTTACAAGGTTGAAGCATAACACGTATCATAATCATCAATTTACAAGGTTGAAGCATTTGTCTTTATTATTTGACTTAATATCTACTTAAGCTACCGAACTACAATGATTTTGCAACTGATAAATGTTTCTGTAGCTAGATCCAAGGTTCGATACATTGCAGAGCTCCATCAGAGAAACAAAGCACATGGGTAGCTGGCAAATAATGAGGACAACGATACATTCCTATTTGCAGAAGTTGGATCAATGAAAAAGGCACTTAATCAGTCCGGTCAAAGGATCAGTGAAACGACATCGAAGGCAAGGATCAAGCGAGCGAGATGCAGATTTTTCGTTTCATGGTTTGCTACGTTGTTAGCAAATCATAAATAAGATTACGATATCTTATCTCTTAGGATAATTATAGCTGATGTTGATTAGCATAGACGTAAGGCTCTGAAAACATTTACTATGTAAGGGTTTTATAAATATGCCTCTCAGCATAGCTAAACGGGATGAGAATTGTATTTGTGAAATAGTTTGTTTTGATATAAAAATTATGTTTCAACTCCATTGCTTGTTGTGCGTTCCAATGTGTGAATAATCGTTTCATGAAAGTTTTATAATGTTGTCTGCTTCTCGTAGGAAGGCCCCCTCGAGACAATAAGGATTTTGTTTATTTACAGTCAGTTTTTCCACACAAATTTCCTTTAGATTTTGTTGATTCATTCAAGTATTCAGGGTTTGATTTTTAGATATAGATTTGAAATTGTTTTACTAATCATTTTATTGACCAGGAAAGGAGAGACCTCAGATGCATATAGATAGAGCTTGATTCAAAATAGCAGTGGGAATTTAAGTTTAGTATTGCAGTAACTTTTAATCACAATTTTCATAGAAATAAATTTATGAGTACGATTTGAAGAGTGATTTTATTTAAGTACAAGTGTGGGTTATGATTCTTATTAAAGCAAGTATGATTTCCATTTAAATGTAATTTTCAAGAGTAAATTTCATTTGAGAAAGTGTGTTTGATTTTCATTACAGCAAGTGTGATTTTACTTTAAGCAAGTGTGAGAGTGATTTTAATTCAAATAAGTGTGAACGTGATCTTATGAAGCAAGTTTGAAGTTTCTTTTATGTAGGATGAAATTGTTATTTAAGCAAAGGGAACATAATTAATCTCATTTGATATAAGCAATTTGTTACTTATATAGGCATAGAGAAACATGTGCATCTTGATAACTCAAATTGATTTAGGCATTTAATAAGTGACAAAGACTTCTAGCACATACAGTGCATATACATTTCATCACTTTACTAGCCCTGGTTGATAAATTTATGTAAGTAAATTTAACATCAATTAAATTACCAAACAGCTGGAGAGACCAATCGTTTATAGACACCCTCATCATTATCTCTCTTGCAACATAGCCTACTCGGGTTCTCAGAGTGTATTCCACTAGGACTATTCTTGTCTTGGATTCTAGAGTTCTCAAAGAATATTGGTCTTCTACGACTACTCTTATCTTGCAAGCCCTAACTCATCCTCAAAGAGTATCAGATGCCAGAGGTTTACCTAATCCTCCATTCTATCTTCCCAAGTGAAGACAAGAATGATGTGTCTATCTTTCCCTGTTAACTTAGGGATGACATACCCATTCCAGTGAAGGAATGTACTCATTCCTATAAGCAGGAATGTACCCAAGCTCCCTCTTAACTAGGGACTTGACCAAGCTCCCTCTTGACCAGGGACTTGTTTTTAGTAGCTCTTCAGTTGGAGACCAGCTGCTTGTAGAACTCCTTCCTTTGAAGTCATGAATTTCCTCTTTGTCATAGAGTCTACATCTTTTGTGACTTCTTCGTAGGGCACAAACCATCCACTTTCATCCATGAGTCAATCATGTCATTATTCCTTTCATTGGAAAGTGATCCGTTAGTCCATATTCCTTCATGCCATGCTGCCTTCTTCATGCCATGTTTCCTTAAGGATCTTTCATCTTGCTACATGGGCATCAGTTGTGGAAGACATCCACAGTTCTTCCCTTGGCAGCCCTACATAAGCCCATCCAGATATTATTCAAAAATAAGAAATGAACATTAAATCAAACTTACCTGTGTGATGGTCTTTCATCATGACATCTTTCTGTTTGCATTAACATTTGGCATGCATATTGACACATCTCCAAAATATATACACTGTCAAGGGTCTATTTCTTTTTCAGAGTTCATCTGGGTCTTCATATCTTTCATGGAGATATCATCGTCAAATATTTCAGTCCTTGGATGTTGACTGCTTCTTCCATCGCTGCATATTTCATGATCTCTTCCTTTCTTTCTTCACACATTTCTTTTCCCAAGAACTTTGTCAACCACCTCATATTTCATATGAGGATATGTTATGTTGATTTCATCTAGTCGATCTGTGACCCATGCCTTCCTGCGTCCTTTCAAAGGAGAAGACCCTTTCTTTTGATCACGCTCTCGAGATAGAGCATTTATCCATGTTACCTGCAACCATATGACATGACTCTAGATTATCAAATACAAGCATGCATACCTCATCTTCCTTTAGGTCTTCTAGACTTCCTTCAGTGGCTTTGTTGATTGAAAGATCTTCAATTCCTTGAGCTCCTTCACTTCTTTTGACATCCTACTCAAGGTTGTGGGGGAGCGCTCCCCCCCCCCCTCTCGCTCGCGCTCCCAATTCGTGCTCCAAGCAGGGGCGCACTCCCTAAAAAAAAACACTCCCTGCCTTTTCGAGAGCATTTAGCCTTTTTTGCAATTTTTTTTTGTAGTAATGTTCAAAATGCAATTTTTTTTCAAAGAAACACATAAGTTTTGAGTGAGGCATCTTAATGATCAAGCCTATGGCCCTAGTATTGATATGTGATTCATGGTAATATTAAATTCTTAAAGTAAAAGTAAAATTCTCTTTAATCTTCATTTGCACTCCTTTTACTTAAATTTTTAACATTACCTTGAAATGACTCGAGATGTTTGAAAGTGGTTTAGACCTCATTGGATTTCATATGGAGAAAGTAGAATTTTAGATTTTTTTCAAAATCCTGCAGACTTATCAGTTTTTCAAGATTTCAGGAATGGGGGATTGCAATGTTTCCATTGAATTTTGTCATATATTAGGGTGTCATGTATTGGGGTATGTAACTCGTATTTAATCAAGAGCACCAATCCCTCTATGTACCTTGATGTTAGTGACATTGGTTGTCGAACTCCTCTATCATGACCCTCTTAAAAACGTATGCATCACTCAAACAAAATCACGACTTGACATGCTATGCTTTTTCTATCTTATGTTAATGCTTAGAGGATATTCATCACAAAGATCCCTATATAGATACAGAGGTAATGACAAAGATACCTCTAGCTATTAATGCTTAGAGGGTGATATTAATGACAAAGATCTTGATTTTCCAACAAGACTAAAAAATTAGGCATTTCTCGTGGTGGCAAGAGGCCCAAGCATAAGCAATAGATAATAAATTTACTTGTCTTTTCTAGTTTCTAGTAGTTTTTATAACTATTGACTCTTTCCATATTTATTATGATATTTTTTTAAACAATATATGACAATTTAAGTTTGAAGTTTGAAGTTGGCAATTATAACTCATTAGTAATGAATTATGAATATGATGCTTCATGAAAGTTGAAAGCTGTTTCATTTCATTTCATGTTAGATATTATTTGTTGTAATGGTTACAACTAGCTTACAAGTACAACTTTGGTGATCAATGATGATAAATGTTATATATTGAATTTTGAAAGCTTGAAACTTTAAGATTGATGAATCATGAGACTCAATATGTTGTATGTTACTATGTTACTAACTTGTGGACGTGGTTGATGAAGATTATAACTTCTAGATGATTGTTGTTAGATGGTTCAATCTATGTTTTAAATGTTTTTTATATCTAATTCATCATTCTACATGTTTTTGTTGACATATGTGCATCAAAATATAAAAATTTGAAAATATATATATTATATAAAAAAATTCTTCGGGATTTGCTTCCAAACCGGGAGCTTTTGAAAATTTCGCTCCTGCTCCCAAGTAACCTTGAGATTCCCATCCTTCCATGAATTCCTACAAGTTGGAATTCTTGATGAAACACTTGCTTCCTTTTATTGGTGAACCTTCTGATGAAGATTCCAACAGAGAATCTTGAGTATCCTCATTCAGTAGAAGTTTCCTCTTAATTGATGTATGATGAGCTTTATACTAGACGACTTTTTCTTTTTCCATAACTACCACTTATGCTTCTAATGAGGTTACCAAAAGCTCTATCCTTCCATAAGTGACTGCCATAGACTTCAACTATCTTTCATGCTTCTCTATGATGATGTCATGAGCTCTTGCTCTTAATGCTTCTATGATGCCATGACGCATCCTATCATTCTTTCTTAGTGACTCATGATAGCCATATCTTACAACAAAAAAACTTGAAACAAAAACTTGAAAAGAACTAGGTGATGAAGACTATCTCAGTCATAGTAGAGATCTTTTACTTCCTCTTTCTTGCATTTCTTTCTTCCAGCTTCCTCCACTTCTTCGATGATATGGACTTCTTCTCTACCTCTTTTGTTATTGTCATTCTTAAGCTTAGGACAATCTCTCTTGTAATGCCCATATTATTGACATCCATAGCATTGAACCTTTGCCATGTTCTTCTTTTCTTCTCTGCGAACCAAATTTCCAAAACTTCCCTTTTCTTTTTGCCAGAGCAGCATATGCTTGAGTTTGCTCATTTGATCCTACATCAGTTTTTTCCTTCAACCTGGTTTCTTCAATATTGCATAGTGACCATAAATCCTGGAAAGGAGTAGCTTCTTTCTTCCCATAAATGTTTGAAGTAAAGTTACCCCACTCCTCTCACAGTGCATTTAGTACTACGGTGATCATCTCCTTGTAAGACATTATTTCTCCCGGATCTTGAAGTTGATCCCTTATTTAAGATATCCTCATAAAGTATGAGGCTATTCCTTCTTATTTTGATATCCTTAGCTTGTAGAGGTCTTGCCTTAACAAAATAACTTCTCCTGCAGTGCTTACGGAAAACAATTCTACCAGTTTGTCATATCTTTCTTCTGAATTTTCGAGTTTAGATACATATGGGATGAGGGGATACTTGATGGATTCCATGAAAATCCTTTGAGCCCTAACTTCCCCTTTCATAAACCTTGCAAGTGCTTGAGCACCTTATTTTGGAGGTTTGGTGATTGAGCCTTTGACATGTTCCATGACCTCATTTTCAATGAGATTCAAATCTATCCTCTTCTTCCATGCAAGAAAGTTTGAAGCCCCAACCAATTTGTTTCTTTCCTTGCAAAAAGACATTTTGACAGATTCAGATGTAGACATAATTATTGATGTCGACAACCAAATCCAAAATAGTTTTTGACTGTAAAACTAATGAATCGCACGTTAATAATTTTATACGTGCAGATTTCTCACTGAAGGTCCCACTTACTTGACCAATCTCCGTCGGTCCCACTTTGACTTTTCTACTCCCCGAGCACTTCAATCTTCACCATTGATCTCGTTTACCCAAGTCCAACAAATGTCGCACGATAACTAGCATGATAGATAGTAGGTTGAGAGCACACGAGATAAGTGGTTTCTTCGTACTACGTGTCGCCACCTTAGGTTAATCGCGTGTTTTAGAAAAATACCATTTGCCATTTTCATACCCCGCGATATACCATTTACTGCTTTGGAATACTACCCACGGTTCCTCACACAACTTTGAAGGGAACACTTTTATAATGAAAAGGGGTTTAGTGCTTAGTCTACAGACTTGAAATAAAACCCTTAATGTTATTTAACTGATATTTTCAATCAAACGCATAAATGGAAGAATAATACCCGGTTAGGGTCTAGAACACGGATATGCAGATTACAAAGGAATTTCTACACCAGGACCAAAATGTACACACCACGCTTAGACAAATAGGAATTACAGAGTCTTGGCCCTCTCGGCTCAATTACATCAATTTGTCTGACCTCTGTTTCTTTCACTCTCAAACCCTATTTCTTTTTTTCTCTCTTGCTCCTTCTCTCTTTTTTTATCATTACATTTTTTCCTCTTTAATGGATCAATTCCTATTCTAACTACATTGACAACTCAATCTCTATTTTTATTAGTTCAATTAAATCCCTACTCTCAAGCTTTGATACACACCTATCCTAACAACTTATCGCCTATTCTAAAAATAATACAATGTTCTAATTATTACAATAATTGAAGTAAAAATAAATTCGAGAGATCCAACCCTCTCTACTAAAAATTGATTTGACCACTTAGGTCAATGAAATTCATTTCATGTTAGCCACAAAATGTTAACATACAATCATATTGTTGGCTAAGTCTGAATGCTCCTGCATCAAACTCCCAGGGAAGAAAAGAATCATTCATCAAACTTTTAGCATTTACTCCATGTTTCTGTAATTCTGTTGTTGTTAACCAACTAGCATCCTACATAGGTTGTCCCTTCCATTTGACTAGATACTGAAAATAAACCTGTCCTCTGGTTCTTTTGCATACTCTTTTCTCCACAATAACTTCCACCTCTTTCTTGATTGTCTTTGGCATTTGTTCTTCCCAATTTAAAGTCTAAACTTCATCTTCTGCAAGTTCATCCTATAGCTTTGACTCTGTCTCTTTGTATGGATACAAATCTGCAACATTGAAAATAGGGGATATTCCAACCCCTTCTGGCAATTCAATTTCATAAGCATTGGTTGAAAACTTTCTCACAATTCTGCATGACCCTATCTTTTTCATCTTTAATTTGTTGTAAGTCCCAACAAGAAACCTCTCTTTCCTCAAGTACACCATCACTAGATCACATACTTGGAATTCTTTTTCTCTCCTTTTCATATCAGCACTCTGTTTGTATTTGCCACTACTTTCATGCAATCTTTCTTTAACATCTTCCTGTAGTCTTTGCATCTACTCTGCAAACTCTTCAGACTTTGCACTTCTTGTCTCCTGTTTGCCCAAATTTCTGAGCTCATACACACCTCTTGGATTCATCACAAAAACAATCTGGAATGGACTCATCCCAGTACTCCGATTGGAGTATCATTATAAGCAAACTCAGCTTGAGCAAGTGCTAAATCCCACTGCTTCGGATTTTTATACACTAAACTCCTCAATATGTTTCCCGGGCTTCTGTTTACCACTTCGGTTTGCCCATCTATTTGAGGGTGATATGTTGAACTGAAATTAAGGTTGGCACCTAGTTTCTTCCAAAGAGTTCTCCAGAAATGCCCAACAAATTTTGTATCCTTATCAGACACAATATGCATATGCAATCCATGTAACCTTACAACTTCTACAAAAAACAGATTAGCAATATGTGTTGCATCACTAGTCTTTTTGCATGCAATGAAATGTGTCATTTTAGATAATCTATCTACCACAACATAAATGGAATCATTTCCTCTTTGAGTTTTAGGTAATCCCAAAACAAAATCCATACTAACTGCATCCCATGGTCAGTCTGGTATTGGTAATGGCTGATATAATTCTGTGTTTTGGCTTCTCCCCTTAGCATGCTGACAGATCATGCACTTCTCAACAAATCTCTTAACATCAGTTTGCATCTTTGGCCAGTAGTAAAAAGAATTTACCTGAGAAAAGGTTTTATCTATCCAAAGTGTCCAAATAACCCTCCACTGTGTTTCTCCTTGATTATGTTTCCCCTCATAAAACATTTGGAATACACAATTTGTTACTTTTAAACAATAAACCTCCTTCGATAACATAATCCAACCACTGGCTTCTATTATGAACTGCTGGATTTTGTACAGTTGCATAAATATCTTTGAATTTTGCATCATCTTTATAAATATCAACCATTTCTTCAAATCCTACAACCCCAACTTTTAATTCTTGCATAATGAAATTAACCATGCTCAAAGCATTTGCAACTTTGTTCAACTTACCACTTGTATGTTTAATCACAAAAGTAAAACTCTGCAAAAACTCTACCCACTTGGCATGCTTCTGGTTCAATTTTGGCTGATTGTTTATGAACCATAATGCATGATTGTCAAAATACAATACAAACTCCTTTGGTAGCAAATAATGTCTCCATTTTTTTAAAGCTTGCACAATAGCATAAAATTCTTTGTCATAAGAGGAATATTTCTTCTTAGCTTCATTTAGTTTCTCACTAAAGTATGTTATTGGTCTCTGTTCCTGACTTAAAACTGCTCCAATTGCAACTCCACTAGCATCGGTTTCAACTTGGAAAACTTTTTCAAAATTAGGCAAAGTTAAAACTGGTTTTTCTATAATTTTCTTCTTCAGCAACTTAAAATTTCAGTTTGCTGCTTCTGTCCACTTGAATGGCTGATTAGTTTCTTTGATTGTTTCAATAATTGGTGCACAAATCTGACCAAAACTTCTGATAAATTTTCTATAAAAACTTGCAAGACCATGAAAGCTTCTTACCTCAAATATGTTTCTTGGAGTTGGCCAGTTCCAAATTGCTTGACTTTCTCAGGATCCATTTTCAGACCTTCCTTAGAAACTACAAACCCCAAATAGATTAATTCTTCTTTCATAAAACTGCATTTCTTCGGATTTATTAGCAGTTTCTCTTTTTGCAAAGTTCTCAAAACCAACATAAGATGCTCCAAATGTTCCTCTTTGCTTCAACTGAAAACTAGAATATCATCAAGGTAAACAATGACAAACTTTCTTGCATATTCGTTCAAGACTTCATTCATCAATCTCATGAATGTGCTCGGTGCAGTGGTGAGTCCAAAAGGCATCACTAACCACTCATACAACCCATTGTTTGTTTTAAATGCAGTCTGTTAACACCCAGGTTGTTCCTTATGACTCCCAAGGGAATACAGCCGGGGTAACCACTAAGCAATCTTTGGATTACAGCTTCTAGCCCAGCTGTAATCAGAGAGGGCTCTCTCTTTAAGGTTTGTCTCTGTTCTGTGCAGATATTAGGCTAGTTATGAAGTAAGGGTTTTGGTTTACGTTTGGTTGTAAGGATGTCTTTCTGTACTTAAAGTGGAGGTCTGCAGATAATGTTAGTCCATTGGGCAATGGAGTCCGTGGCTATTGGTTTCTTGAAATCTTGAGTTTGAGCAGCTGGAGTTACAGGGCCATTTAGATACTTCATGAAAACAAACTTGAAATTATGATGATGGAATGTAAACAACCAGTGAAAAGCAATTAAGAATTTTCCACCAAGCTGGGGTGTGAGAAAGAGATATATTCCTCAGGAGCAAACTTGAATTCCTGAAACAATAATCACTGTGAAAGATATAGTGAGAAAGGGTAGCAGTTAAGAATTACACCTTTATTACTATAACTGAATAAAAACATTCAAAATAGCTTAGATTGAGTTCAGGGTAATCTGTGATTAAATCCTGGAAATATTCTTTTTCCTTGCTATTAACTGTAAGACACAGGAAACATGAAAGAGATATGAAAGATAACAAAACACATAACAAAGAGTTATAAGAAAAACTTATTGTGCCATGAAATACGCAGGAATCCTGTAACTTTTAGCTAAACACCACAAAGCATCAAGTAACACAGAGCTTTGGAAATTCCATCATCTTTTGTATTACTTCTCTGAGAGTTACAGTAAAAGAACAATAGAATAGATATGAAGAATATCCGACATCCAACGTTCAACCCCTGCTATCTCATGCGAGGGGGAATATATAGAAGTGTTTCATACAAAATATCTCAGGCATTGAGTCATCTGAGAAATAAAATATCTTCATTAACTCATACATAAATAGTAGATAAGAAGTTATTATAGCCTTTAATACAACATAAATGCTCTTTACTCCCATCAGAAGATTTCGACCTTTGGAGCTCACTGAGTCGGTTGAATGCTTTGTTATAACTGCTGAGTGACGTGTTTGTGCAGCTCTGTCCTCCTGTAGCTTTTTGGCCCTGTCACCTGTGACTGCCAGTGCTGCTGTGGTGGCCGAATAGTTGTGCTGAGTTGGCTCAGCCTCTTACTGCATACATGCTGATATATCCATATTTTCCTATGCATGATGATTTAAATATTTCAAAAAGAAAAAACATAATTACTGGCTTTGGTTTAACAGTAATTATATTAAACTATTCCAGACTTCCTGTGTAGGCAATTAATGCCTCAAAATTGACCCCATGGTCTCATCTGCCTCTGTATACTTGTAAAAATTGGGAGGCTCATCAAACAAGTGAGTAATTTCATTCATAATGAAGAATAAGCTCTCCACCCTGTTGAAAAGGGTCTGTCCTAATGCTGGCCCTATTTCTGCTGATGTGCTGGCTGTTTCTGCAATTTGATTAGCAACAAAAGTGTTGAACCTCTTGGCATATTTTTCATGTGAAAGTAGCCTTCCTGAGGGCTCCATCAAGCTAGGAAGGCCTCTATTTTGTAATGCCATGAACTTGTCCTGGAATTTATTGATATCTGCCTGCATATCCCGGCTTCTTCTTTCTAAGGTCTGTACCAGGTTTCTTAGTGTCAGGACCCTTTTGACCATTGAAATGGTCTCAATCCTGTTGGAAATTCCCATTTTAATCAGCTAGGAGCTTGTCCTGTAGTTAAGCACATTTATCATTCCAGTGGCAACCTCAGGCATGCTGCCTAGAGGCGCCCTTGCCCTTTGGATTTCCCTGTGTGCTTTTCCAATGAGCCCCATTTGTTCATGAATGGACTCAATGTATTCCCACTGGTCTGTGATGGATTGGCCAATATTGGCCCATAGGATTCTCTTGAGCTCAGCTGTTACCTTGTCCAGTGTGAGCTCCTTTTCTAGCTCATTTATTCTCTTTTTGAGAGCCTTTACCTCCCTCTCTCTCTCAGCCACATTTTGCTTGGATTTGTCATATTTTTCATTGATCTTAGCCAGAGTTTCTTTGGCCTGATTCAACTCTGACATTTGCGCCTCCAAGGCTTGAATCTCATTTCTCAGCTTCTGCATGTCAAGGCTTTCAGCCTGCTCTGTTGTTGGTGCTGAGGTGGAGGGTGCGGCTTGTTGTGTCTGCTGATTGGGAGGGGCAGTGGTTTGAGGAGCTTCCTCCAGATTAATTGTTTCTGAAGGAGGCTGTGAAGTTTGTCCTGCCTCCTTTTGCTGCAATGCTGCCTGAAGGGTAGCCTCTGATTCCTCTAGCTTCTCTTGTGTCTGGATGAGCTCTTTGTATAATGTTACCAGCATAGCTGCTGCATCCTTGTCTTGTCTAAGCTGGGCAATTTCTTCTGTTTGAGGATGAAGAGTTGCTGGGATTTTTATCATTTTCCTTAGTGCTGCCATATCAGCATTCCTTAGCTTCAGCAGCTCCTGCACTGCTTTGATATCCTTAGGATCATGCCCAAGCTCTATTATGATGTCCTCTAAAGCTTTGATCCTGTTGTCCTTTGCTTGAGAGGATGGCCTTTCCAACTCAAGTTGTGCAGTGGTATTATTTAGGCTAT